>ML791814.1:442900-464934 GCA_009831015.1 Picea engelmannii
AATAATAAAGAAACTTCTTTATTAAAATTAAAAATTAGTTAACTTTCCTTATTTTTGAAATTATATATGAGGTATTCTGGTTTACAAATTGTTGAAAAATATCCTTTAATACCTTTAGTACTATCTTTCATGTTTCCAAACATGTTTATCAGAGTAGGAGAGATTTTGTATCGACTTTGAAAATCATCAAATGACTAAATTCAGTTAGGTCAGTTTTCATATTTTTCTCTCTGACTAAAAATGGTTAGTTTTGAGTTAATTCTGAATATCTTAAGTTTCTTAACAGTTTGTTTGAACTTTTAAGCTTGCTCAAAAGAAGATCCCCTGAAAATATTTTTCCCTTTTTCTCTACAGACTGATAGGTTTTGATGGTTCGGAAAAATTGGTCTAGAATAACCAAAACAAGTTGACAAATCTCTATTGTAAAATTTTACACAGATCACCACCCCTGATATATTAAGTATCACTAATTGCCCCCGCTTCGTTCGCATAAGCTAACTATAAGATAGATGGTGAAAGGAAATTCATAATTTATTGCCCCCATCTAGTCCTATAGACGATGAAAAGAAATTTATTTAAATTATTTCCCTCGTCTATAAATAAAAAATAGATAACTTCACCGGGGTACTGAACAGGCCTGCTGGCAGTGAAGCAATGTCTGAGAATAAAATTAGCACTCGAAGCGGTGAAAGGAAATTCAGTAAAAAGGGACAGATAACTTCACCGGGGTACTGAACAGGCCTGTTGGCAGTGAAGCAATATCTGAGGGGTCTGTAAGATTGTCATACTTATCTATAACTCTATTCTAGTTATCAATTTTTCAAAACCAGATATTCATCTTAAGTCAAAATAGAGCTTCCCAGTTTAAAAATTAAAATTTTTATTTCGATTGATGCAAGATGAAATATTCAATAATCTGTTGAGTTTCTAAAGATTATTCTAATCATCTCAATACTAACTCAATTTTAGAAAAGGAAGGATAATTTTGAAGAAGACTATAACTGAGTTTCAAATAAATGAGAGGTTTTGAAAAGATTTTCAAAGGATTTATATAATTTCTTTTTCTTCTCTTTAAACAGTTTATCAGAGATACATCATTGACACCATTTACCCAATGAAGGCACTGAGTCTACATGTTCTCCTCGTCCCACAGGGAGACAAGGTCCCCAGTTGGAGCCTATGTTGAAACAAAGCTTAAATTTTTATTTTATTTTTTATTCCTAAAGTCTAGATTTTTATTTTTAAGGTTTTAGCTTTCCTCAAAGAAAAATTTCATCATTTCTGAAATTTGTGATGCTTGTTATTGTTTATTTTTGGAAAATGAATGGAAAAAATCTAAACAAATATAAGTTTTCAAACACTCTTTGAAAAAATCTTTTAAACGGGAAGTAATTTAAAATTTACGATTTTTATTTAAACCTAAAAAAAATCGGGATTCGGGGTTTTGCGTAAACAAAAGTTTGATGCAAATTGAATTGCGAAACCCCGATCCCCGATTTCCCGATATGTTAAGACTTAATTAAAACATAAGTTACATAATTCTCAATTAAAAAGGGTTTAAAGGTTAAGTTAATCATGTCGTGATATCAGGATTCACAGTTTTATAAGATCATATAATCTTGACATTGTTTTTCCTGATTTCCCGATTTCGCGATACATTTAATACTTAAGTAAAGTTTTGAATTAATCTAATCAATGCTAAGAATGATTAAGAGTTAAATCATTACATCGCGATATCAGGATTCACGGTTCTATGAGAAGCATGTTTCTTATCATCAGATTTCCCGAAATCCCGATCATCGAAATCCCGACTCATAAGTCACTTTTGAAATAAACTATATTTGTTTAGCCTTAATCTTGATTATTGATTTGATTAAGATAAGTTAAATCATTTTTTAAAGAAACATGTCATTGCCATTTCACGATTTCGGGATTCACGATTCCATGAGAGAACGAACTCGTGTCATCAGATTTCCCGAAATCCCGATTCCCGATTTTCAAATTAACGAAATCCCGAAAAGGTTTAATCATGATTAATTAACATAATAATAATGTTTTAATTTAAAATAATACATCACAATTTCGGCAATCTGGATTCTCCGATGACATATTTTTCGACATCAAGTGTGTCGAAACCCCGAAAAGTCATGTTTTCAGACTTAACTCATAATTAACTTTAATAAATCATCTTTCTAAACAGGTTTTGAAGTTAATCTTTCTTTGAAATGATCATTAATGCATCATTTTCCGATTAAGTAAGTTTCTATTATATTTGAAAATACCGAGAAAGCCTAGGTACAGGCATTAAATGCATATCTTCGAACATATCTTTTGCATTAGGATCTTTAACTTTGTAACATAGGTAAAAAAAAAATTATGATATATTCGAAATGAACGTTCGAAACATCTGTATTTTCATTCTAAAATTGAACTTACTCATCCATTCTCTGTGACAAATTTTCAAGATTAACTCAGAGCTATGACACCCAAAAAAGCTCCGAATAAAAACAAAGACCAGAAAGAAGGTGATATTATCTCTGATACTACTGTATCCAGAGTACACTCTGTCAAATCATGGACTAGAATTTCCGAAAAACTGGAAGACGAACTTAAATATGCAGAATCTGATTCAGAAAATCATCTTCGAGACATTGTTGAGTCTGAGCTTCATAAGGTTGTTGCACTTCTAAGGTTGGTGTCATATACCGATATGATCGGCTGGGCTCTGGATAAAGTAGACATCCCAACAAGAAGCATTCTAAACGAGCAAGGAGCTGTCATTGGCTCATTTAGGCCTGAGCACATTCAAGTGATGTATAATCTCTCGCCCAATTATAGACACACCTTTAATTCTGAGTTTTTAGCTGAGTTTCGAAGAAAAGAATGCATTGAAGCGGGTCAAACATACCCAGACATGATTAAAGGATGGGCCAGGGATGAAAATAAGTTTAGGGTTGATTTACATGGGATTTATGCCACAGCTTCCTTAAACGAATATATGGTTTATGTAGCAATGATGTTATGTAGACTTTTCGGGAGAAAGGATCCTTGTCACTTTCATGCAGACTTGACACCTTTCCTAGAGGAAGTTTTAGAAGGACGCAGTTTTAACTGGCATAAAATTTTGTCAGATAACCTCACATCAGAAGTTGTGAATTACAAAGCAGCCAAGTCAAAAGGAAAACCAATGTCTTTTTATATGTCTGCATATATTATGGATGCTATTTGTTTTATGAATCCTTTCCCATTAATGAATTGGAGTTGGAATGTTTCTTTCCCAGAGCCTGTTCATAAATACCACTCAGCTCTTTGGGAAGAAAATGCAAAAGATGTTTTTTATGATGTTTGTCATTATGCAATTATTCCTCTGCACAAAATATTCTTTGGATGCGAACCCCCTCGCATTTCTAACGCAATCATAGAAAGCCTCAAATCAGTTGCTGACTGGTTTATTGAGGAAACGTTTTCCTATGTTAGGGTTTATGGTTGTTCCATTCCACCTCACGCACTCCCGAAATTCTTACCAGACAGGTTAGTATGCAAAGAAGTGGCTCATCAGTTAGCCAAAGGTGGTATTGGGTTAGAATTGAAAGCCCTTCAGAAAAAAGCATGGCCATCTTTCCCTATTCATATCGGGAAATTTACTTTATTAAACATAGGTCATTCTAAATCAGAGGCCGAGTCATTAGAGGAAGTTAAATTACTAAACATCGAGCACAGGAAACATGACCCTTACCAAATAATTAGTCGACATTACATACACTGTAATTTGAAAGCATATGAACATGAAGTTTCATTTTTTGATGATATTTTCAAAGATGTTAAAAATTATGAGGAAGTGCAGAATAGAGTACAGGCCTTGTCACCTAACTCACAGGTGGGGTTTGTATATTTTCAAAAACATAGGCAAAGCTTCCTACCGAGGATTTTACAAGGTGAAATGTCAACTTCATTACCAGAACAGGAAGAAACCCCTCCAAGGTTTGAAAATGATGCTCAGGATAAGTCAAGTGACAAAGATAAATTGAAAAATCCTGAAATACCTCCTCAGAACACATAAGGTTCTCATATAATAGAACTAGAGACAGAAAAGGGAAAAGGACTAGAAATAAGTACAATAGTTCTTGATGATATTCCAGAAAAGATTAGAGGAACTGCTTCAAAGGAACTTGGTAGTCCTATCACAACTTTGACTCACCTACAATCTACTTTCGGAACTCCTCATGAAGGAGTTATATATGTAAGTGACCTAGAGACGATTTCAAGAGATGAAATACCCTCATCTGATTAATTTTTCAGTAAAAAATGAAGAGTTGTCTTGAAACAGGAAATCCATCCTGTAGGAGAAAGAACGATCAAAAGACATAAAATTATCATTGATGGGAAGAAACTCAAGGAAGGAGAGTTCACTACAAAGTTAGCAGGAACCATGGGTGCTATAGCATCAGCTAACATATATTCTATAGGAAACCTAACAACTATGCTTGAGCAGAAGGATCAAGAAATAATTCAGTTGCAAGACAGATTAAAGAAAAATGAAAGGAATATTAGCTGGGTAATACAGACGGGTCTAGAACAAGCTAGACTCAAAGATATGCAAGAAATCCAAAAGTTGAATAAAACTTGGATGAGGCAAAACACATGATACAGGTCACTCAAGAACAGGTTCAAAAGATTAGAGAAGAAAATAAATTTTTGCAAGATAAGATTATTTCTATTGCTAATCAGGTAATTGAAATTGAAAGTTTCAAGATACAGACATCAGAGATATATGTAAGTATAGAGAAAGAACAACATAAAATATTCCATAATTTGGAAATCATCCATAACTATTTTCAGGAATCAAATAGATCCATGGAATAGGTATTCCAAAAAGAAAGAGAAGCAAAAGCAGCGAGGACTACTTTTCAGAAAGCAGTGGCTTCTTCACAAAAAGAAGAAATTGGAAAAAATCAGAAATTATCTATTTCTGAATAGGTAAAAGGAGATATAATGATAAAGGTCTGGGAATCAAAATTGGTTGAATATAAAAGGATTACAACAGAAGTTAATGAATATTGTCAAGGAATTTTCAATCTCTTTGAAAAAGATTTATTAAATATCGGGACAGATGGTGATTCTGGGTCATTAGACGAAATCAACGTTGCCAGATATCAGCTGAGGTCAAGGGAAGATCTCGAAGAAAAGAAAGAAGAAATTTCAAATATTAGATTGGTCAATATTACAGAAATAAATAAGTGGATGGTCAATTCAAGTTTAAAGTTGAAAACAATGAAGTTTACAGAATCTTTGATAGCAAGTAAATTGGCAGAATTACAGAGGAGGATTTTCTCTTTTGAAGCTAATGAGATACCTGAGGCTCCCAATATCTTAATAACATTTTTGGGAAAATGTGTTCAATGCGTTGAAACAGAGAAAGAAAGTTCGTCAACGCAAATTTAAAATTTTGTAAATATTTTTGTTTATTAGAATTTTAAAAGAAATTGTAAACGATTGACATTATTTTATGTAACCATAATATTAGGAGGTTGGTTAGTTACCAACGAGAAAATTTGATAGAAAGGTATAAATATAGTTTCAAAAGGCTGAGATAGGGCTTCAAAATTTTTGGAGAGGGCCATTTTTGTAATTTCAGTTTTGAAGTTCATCGGAATATAAATCACAAACACGATTCTGGATCCTGCAACTTTGTAACTATGTGTCTTCCCCTGTTTATCATGCTTTGTTAAATTTTCCTTTTAAAGTATTTTTCTAACAAGTAAATCAATTTGAATTTATATACATTTTTTCTTATTGTTTCAGATTGGTTTGGATGTTGAATGTATTACAGTCTTTCCTCTGAAATTACTTTAGTAGTTTTAAGACCTGTAAAACCTTTTGTTCCTTAATATTTAAACTCTGTTAGAAATCTTGTTTTTCTTTCATCATTGTTATTTGAAATATAAGATTCTTTCTTGATAAAATCCTTATATTGCTTTGTATTGTGTTTCGTTGTTTACAATTTCAAAATTGTTACAAAACCAGGAAACGACCTTGAATGTGTTTTTACATTACTGTTTTAGATTTTTAAATTGTTTTCATTGATCTCATCTCTGAAAATCTGAAGTAACCATTTGATTAAAAAACCCATTTTATAAACCTTTTAAACTTTATCATCCATGACAATCCCTAATAGCTGACAACCTAATGTAGAGTCGGGCCTTCAAGATCAAACCAGCATTGCCCTAAATTTATTTAATACTATTTTACAAACAACGACAAATAGGGCTGAACTAGAATGATCATGGGCTGCGATTGAACGTGACATTAGCATCCAAGAGAAACAAGAAGCGAGACAGAGACAGTTGAGAAACTGAATCTGCTCTGATCTTTCTTTAAATTCCTTAATTCCAAATCTTATCTTTAAATCATTTACGGATGCCTTGACGGTATGTTTTATAGACTTAAAACATAAACTCAGGAACAACACCATGCAACTAAAGAGTCACCCAGAAAGAATGCTCCTCTACTGGTGCTTTTTCTCTCATCAACACAGTTTGCCCAATCTGCATTTGAATAAGAAGTTAACTGGAAATTTTGATTTCTGGGATACCACAGACCATAAGTCATTGTTCCCTTCAAGTATTTAAATATCCTTTTGACAGCTACCAAATGACTTTGTTTAGGAGCAGACTGATAATGACCTACCATTCCAACAACTTGCATTATATCAGGATGGGATGTTGTGATGTACAGAAGATTGCCTATCATAGAGCGATATGTCCTTTGATCAACATCAGATGAGATATCATTTTTACTGAGCTTGAAACCAACCACCATAGGTGTTCTAACTGGAGAGGAATCTTCCATCTGAAATTTCTTCAACATCTCTTTCAAATATTTTTCTTGAGAAATAAATATTCCTGTAGAACTTTGTTTTACTTGTAAGCCAAGAAAATATGACAGTTCTCCTATCATGGATATGTCAAATTCTGTTTGCATAGAGTTAGAAAACCACTGGACATATGATTCATTAGTATAGCCAAAAATAATACCATCTACATAAACCAAAATAACTAGTAAATTATCACCTTCAGACTTAATGTAAAGGTTACTGTCAACAGTACCTTTCTTGAACCCTTTTTCTTGTAAAAATTTGTCCAGACTATAATACCAAGCTCATGGTGCTTGTTTTAGTCCATATAAGTCCTTCTTCAGCTTACAAACATAATTAGGATTATTTGTCAATGAGAATCCTTCAGGTTGCTCCATATATACTTCTTCCTCTAGATCTCCATTAAGAAATGTTGACTTAACATCCATTTGATAAACTTTAAAGTTTTTATGACATGAATAAGCAAGAAACATTTTGATGGCTTCCAATCTTGCTACTGGTGCAAAAGTTTCATCAAAGTACTAACCTTCAACTTGTGCATATCCTTTACAGACCAATTTGGCTTTATTTCTAACAACTTGTCATTTTTCATTCATTTTATTTTTGAACACCTATTTGGAACCTATTACATTCTTATCTCCAAGTCTAGGGACAAGCTCCCAAGTATTGTTCTTTTCAATTTGATCAAGCTCTTCATTCATTGCTCTAATCCAATCATCATCCTGGATAGATTCCTAAAAAAATTTAGGTTCAGTCATAGATAAAAAGGCAACATGAGTTTTTTCCAAGTCTTTAATCAATTTCCTTCTTGTTTGAACTCCTTTATTTATATCCCTAATTATCTGATTTTCAGGATGATTCTTTCTAATAATTCCGAGAGGTGATTTTGCTTCTTTTTGTTGATTTGTGTCATTATGAGTATTCATATCTTCATCTGATTTAGATTCTTCCTTTTCTGATCCTTGGACCTATTCATCTTCATCTTCAACTATATCTTTTGTTCTTGGTTCAACACTGCTTACATTTTTGACTGGGATTTCTTCATGAAATTTTATATCTATACAATCAACTAGTTTATGCAATCTCTTATTGTAGCATCTGTACCCTTTAATATTTGTAGAATAACCCAAGAAGATACCTTCATCATCCCTGTCATTATATTTGCCAATATTTTCATCATTGTTCTTGATATAACATTTACTCCAGAAGACTTTAAAATGCTTGATTGAAGCAAGCCTTCCAAACCATAGTTCATAAGGAGTCTTGTTACTGTGTGGCCTGAGATGAGCTTTGTTAAGGATATGAACAACTGTATGAATTGCTTCCACCCAATATGTCTGAGGTATGTTCCTTTCATTCATCATTGATCTTTCCATTTGCTATACTGACCTATTCTGCCTCTGAACAACTCCATTTTGCTGTGGAGTCCTTGGAATTGTGTACTCTCTTTTGATCCCATGTTTATCACAGAACTCTTTGAAGTTCCCTGAACTAAAATCTCCTCCTCTATCAGACCTTACTACCTTTAATATTTTTCCTGTTTGATTCTCAGTCAAAGCCTTAAACACTTTGAATTTTTCAAATGCTTCAGATTTTTCTTTCAAAAAGGCAACCCAAGTTAGTCTAGAATAGTCATCAATAATCAACATAAAGTAATTTTATTTTCTTGTACCTTCTTTCCTTGATGGTCCACATAGATCCATATGTACTAACTAGAGAGGTTTTTCTGTAGAAGGAAAGTTTTTAGATTTGAACTGAGTGCGAGTAAGCTTTCTTATCTGACAGGGTTTACAAACAGAGTCATATGGATTTGATATCTTCGGAAGATCTTTTAATGCCCCATTGTTTCCGAGTTTGATTATGTGATCAAAATTTAGGTGACTAAGTCTCCTATGCCACAACCAACTTTCATCATATTTGCTTAAGTGACATTCTTCTTTTTCTTCTTTTAACACATAGACATTATTTTCTGTTCTTATCCCTTTTGCAATCAGTTGTCCTGAACCCAAAGCCTTTATTTTACAGTCTTTAGAAGTAAAAACAACTTCACATCCTTTGTCACAAACTTGAATGACACTTAGTAGATTATGTTTCAGACCATATACAAACAACACATCTTGAGATTTTCCTTTGCCATTACTCAAGCTTACCATTATTTTACCTTTTATTTTTCCTGGTGCATCATTTCCAAAAGTTGCATTCCCTGATTTGTTTTCACTTAAAGTTAGAAACTTACTTTTGTCTCTAGACATATGTTTGGAACATCCACTGTCAATATACCAGGGATTCTTTTGTTTTTGGGCTGATAATACTAGTCCACACTTGTCATCTGCTTTCTTCTTCCAAACCTTGACATTTTCAGCAGTGGGGTTCAAGTATGGATTGTATTTCCTTAAGCGACAGTCTGCAGCTTTATGTCCATAATTATGATAGTTGTAACATTCTGGTTCACTGAATAATAAATCATAACGATTGTTATGCTCATAAATGTTGTTGTGTTTCACCTGTGTCCTTCTCCCAGTCATCACATGATTTATAGTATGTGATTGTTTGTTGCTTGGTTGTCTCAATCTTTGTTTTGGAAGATAGTTATTCATTGAATATCTTGATTGTTCATATATAAATCTTAAAGAACAGTTTATAGCTTTGTGACCAAAATTAGAGAAGAAAAAACAATAACCATAGAAAAAATCTTTGTACCTCTAAAAAATCTGTCTTCTTTAAGGAGGTTGATTTCTTTCATGCTGATAATCTTTTTGGTCTACAAATTTGGTTCTAGTGCTTTTTCTTTCATTCCTTCTTGGTGGATGATTTTCCTTCTTTGTTTTTGCAGAGTGACTGTTGTCAATGTTTGAGGATTTGACAAACTTGATAGATTCTGTATTACTTGGATGATCACTACTTGATCCTTCTTCATATCCCAATCTAGCTTTCAATTTTGAATTTCTTTGCTGATTTAGAATGGAGGTTAATCCTTCTGAGGCTTTAATACTTGGCAGATTTTGGTGATACAATCCTTTAAACTTCTCCATTTCTTTTCTGTTTTTTACTATCTCTTCTTCTAAGGCTTCACACTTGACTTTCTTCTCTGACAATTGTTGTTTCAGTATGTCTTATATTTTCTTTTCCTCTTCTAATTCCACTTTCAGCAGAGCAAAGTCTTCATCAGGTTTTTTACTTTCTTTCTCGAACTATATCAGCAATTGTTTTTTCTTTCTGTTCTTAATTCTGAGTCTGTCAATTTCTTCCAGTGCACTAATCAGTTCTCCTTCCATATCAACCACAGCTTCTTCATCATTATCATCATTGCCTATGATTTTATTATCATAATCCTCTTTGGCCATAAGCATGAATTCATTTGCCTTATCTTCACAGGAAGAGTCACTATCGTTGTCTTCTGAGGAATTGTCATTATTTGCAACCAAACTTCTCTTCTTATTATATTTCTTGTATTTGTACTTCTTTTCATCATCAGAGTTCTGGTCCTTTTTATGATGGGGACACTTAGATACAAAATGACCTATCTTACCATAGTTAAAGCATTTGAAGGGAAACTTCCCTTGATATTTTCCCGATCCTTTCTTTAACCTTCTCACAAATTTTGCCTCAATATCATCTAATTCTGAATCGGTATTCTTGTCTGCTTTAAAATATGCTTCTCTAGTACTGGATTTATCTTTGCTAATTCTCATTTCATATGCAGTTAAAGTTCCTAGAAGTTGATCAATGGACAGGGTTTTGAGATCATTTAATTCTTCTATTACAGAGACTTTTGGATTAAATTTATCAGGCAGAGATCTTAAAATCTTTTGAACTATGAGTGAGTCGTCCAAATTCTCACCAAGACCCTTCATGGAATTTACAAGTTCTTCAACTCTTAAAAAATACTTGCTAATTGTTTCATTTTCATTCATCTTTAGTTGTTCAAATTTCAATCTATATGTTTGAAGTTTGGCATCTTTTACTTTCGCATTTCCTTCATAACTGCTAATAAGTTTATCCCACATTGCTTTGGCAGTTTCAAGATGCATCACCTTTACAAACTCAGCTTCAGCAAGTCCATTCAAGATAGCATTCATTCCCTTAGCATTAAAACTAAACTCTAACTTATCATCCTTGGAGGATAGCACAACAGGCTTTGTATATCCAGTCTCTACTACATCCCAAACATCAACACCCAAGGCCATTAAGTATGTTCTCATTCTAATCTTCCAAAAGGCAAGATTTGTTCCATCAAACAGAGGGGGCTTAGAGGTTGAAGTCCCTTCATGACTTGTCATGTTTAAGATTACAGATCTACCTTTGAATAAAAGGAACCCGCTTTGATACCAATTGTTGAAATTACTAAGACAACTAAGAGGGGAGGGGGTGAATAAGTTGTTATTGTGCTTAAACAATTTTAAGTCTATTAATACATTCTTAATCTTTCTTCAAGTGATCATCAACATTATACAGCATATGGACAATAAAAGTAATGAGCATCAGTCACACATAAGGTATACATAGAGACAGAGTTTCATGAGGACACCCATAAAGGGAGAAAACCCATAAAGGGAGAAAACCTCTTCTTCTTTGAAATGATAGGCAGTCTTTTAAGTTATGTACATCATCTATAATTGAGCACCAACTCAATGTGAGGCTGCTACCTATGTTTTACAAGCTACAACTTGTTTGAGAGCACCAACTCTCTGGTTTCTCTAGCACCCACTAGAAGGAAGCACCAAATCCCTTAATGTTCCAGCACCAACTGGATGGAAGCTCCAACCTGTATAACATAGAACACTTGTTCTCCCTTGCACCATCCTGCCACCCTGGTTTCTCTGGCTGCAACCAGATGGAAGCTACAACTCCTTGTGTTCAAGCTCCCACTTGAACCTATGAGGACAACAGTCCTCCCTAGCACCTCCCAACCACCCTGGAATAAAAATGAATAATTAAACAACCAACTACACAGATAAATCGATTCTTACCACTTCTTCTCTGTTCTGTAAATCTGGTCTTCTTCTGACTGTTCTGCAATTCTTCTCTTCCTTTGTCTGTTCTGCAAATCTTCTCTGCTTCAACTTGTTCTGTCATTCTTCTCTGCTTCAAGTATTTTCCTAATCTGTTACTCTTCTCTAAGTTTTATCTCACACTACGCATATTCTCAGTCTCACACTGCACATCCTATGATTTTCCCTTTCTTACAACTTAATTCATTTTTCGTCCAGAAATCCCAACCATGCACAGTCTGTCTCTTTTTCTTTTATGAACCACACCCACAGCAGTTACACTTTGCATATTCTTCGGCAAAATAAAACCGTCTAAGCAACTGAAATGCCAACTGATTAGGAATCATGAATCAGTTTTGCTAACTGATTTGTAACTGATGAATTAACTTTGAGAGAGAACAGTAGCCCTCCGATCATCTTCAAGTTTATCTGCACCGTTGGATGAACTTTATTAATCTTGCCTTTAAATTGGGTTTCGGCATTTTGGTATTCTTGTGGCCAAGTGTCTCGACACTTCATGTCATGATCTCCGAAGCTCTGATACAGAGATTTTTTGTGCTAGCTCCTTCCTCTATATGACCATGGCCATGACCAAGCGCTTATGCAAAAATTTCTTTTCGTGAATTCGCATTCTGTGAGTTTGGAGATGAGGCATCTCGACTCTCCAAGTTGTGATCCCCAAAACCCCGAGATAGAGATGAGATCAACGGTCCACGATCTCGATGAATCCACGATCTCGATGAATTCACATCTAGCAATTCCTTCGATGGAGGTTCTTGTCAGTTCAAGTCGTGATAGGTGAAACTACGAAATGAAGCTTAGATCAATGGTCCAGACCACACATTGATTTGATGGTTGGGATTAAATCACGATTTTGCATATCGCGATTTCGACGGTTATGTTTCTTACCTCTCCAAGTTGCGATAGGAGAAGCTCCGAGATCGAGCTCAGATCAATAGTCCAGAACAAACCTCGATCTAATGGTTGTGATTAAATCATGATTTCACATATCGCGATTTTGACGGTTATGTTTCTTGCCTCTCCAAATCGCGATAGGTGAAGCTCTGAGATGGAGCTCAGATCAACGGTCGAGAACAAACCTTGATCTGACGGTTGTGAATAAATCATGATTTCACATATTGCAATTTCGACGGTTATGTATCTTTCCTCTCCAACTCACGATAGGTGAAGCTCCGATATGGAGCTCAGATCAATAGTCCAGAACAAACCTTGATCTAATGGCTGTGAATAAATCATGATTTCGCATATCGCGATTTCGGCAGTTATGTATCTTGCCTCTCCAACTCGCGATAGGTGAAGCTCTGAGATGGATCTCAGATCAACATTCTAGAACAAACCTCGATCTGATGGCGGTGATTAAATCACAATTTCGCATATCATGATTTTGGCGGTTATGTTTCTTGCTTCTCCAACTCGCGAGTCATGAAACTCTGAAATGGTGTGGGATCAACAGTCCCGATCAATACTTGATCTGACAGTCATCAGGAATTGTAAATGAGATCCAATGATCAGAAATGTTGCTTCTCCTCCCGAACTTACTTTGTTCTGCTTACTCTGATCTTGCCATCGATGATCTACCAACAATCCTCTACACAATCTCTTCTGAGCTTATTTGAATCTTCTCTTCAGCGTCTTCTCATAATGCTAATCTATTACATACTTTGTGTACTCATGCCATCTTCATTACTGTACTTTCCATCAATGACAAGCATTCCCTGTCTGTTAAATATTTTCCAACACAAGTTTGACCTATTTTTGAACTGCGATGGCCTGTCGAAGGAGGAGCGCAAGACGAAGTAGAGATCATGGGATATAGGCCCCTTTTTGGGTCTATTTTTGGGATTTGGGAATATGTAACAGGAATGGGATGTCATCCCATGGGTTTACCCATGTTTAGGCCTATTTTGTATGTATAAATAGAAGGCTAGGCAATGTAAGAAGTACTACGCAGGAATGTGCAACTTGTCTAAGTGCTAGGAGTTGGATCTGTGTGATCAAGAATTGTAAGGCTTCGTGCATACTATATGATACTTGCAGAGCTAAGTGCAATTCATTGTAAGAGACTATGAAGGATTTGTGTTGTAATGCAAGAAAGTAGGATCTTTTTTATTAAGGATGGTTTTCATTGATGTCAACCATTGAAGAAATCCCCGCAACACAAAGGTTTGGGTAATAGACCCAAGATTGTTTGATGTAAAGATGACTTATTTTTGTCTCGGCATGGTTGATAAGAAGTAAATATGGATGAAACCCTAAGTGGTCCCCTTCTGGTGAAATCCCTCTTGGGAAGACACTTTGCGGATTAAGAGAACCCATGCTTAATTATGGAATAATGAGTTGAAGGACAGGGAAACTATCCTAGATAGATAGTGCTTGTCATGTCGTTTCCGGTGGTATGTGGAATGTCACATAACTCCTCACGGTTATAGATTTATGACCATACGAAGTTGCAGAACCCCTCATAAGTCTTATAGAAGCCCCCAAGGGTAAAAGTGCTTTGTAAAAGAAATTATTTTAAATAAAGAATCCCTAAAATAAGGAAAGTGTAAGGCTACATGAAGATATAAATAAGAGGCAAATCTCACTCATTAAACACACACTTGTACATTTTGTGTATCTATTTTCTTGTGTAAATATTCTTGTAAATACTTGTGGATACATCTGAAGTAGTGAACGTCTGAGGTAGCATGAAGGGTTGACGGAGAAATTCTCAGATTTACAGAAAACCCCATTTTCTTATGCATACGCGGGTTGTCTGTGTATAGGGTGCATATACATTGAAGGTATATGTGGGTTGGCTATGTATAGGGTGAGTATGTACACGGGATGACTGTGTATAGGGTGAGTATGTGTTGATAAAGCCATGAAACTTTAGAAGATGAAGGTGTAGAGGTTCTATATTATGAGATCAATCTCCCGAGAAGGTCTAGAGTGCTCAGATACATCTGATCCATCCATTGGTTCAAAAGGTATGTCTTATTTCTATGAACAGTTTGATTTTTTATGTATGCATGAGGAATGGCAATGGAGATTTGAGGATTCTCCCTACAGAGTCTAGTGGCTACATGGGATCTTTTGTATAATTCAGATCTACAGAAATACAATGCTGGTATATTTATCATTGATGCTTCTTGTTGAGGCACATATTGTATTTCTTGGAATATGGCTAAGAGTTTTTATGGTACATGGCTGAGATCTTGTATTTATTGATGTATTGAGAAATTGAATATCAGAAATGGGTTGATGACTAAGATCATGTGAGGGATATTATACTTTTTCACTATTACACATACCTATATGGCACATGACTAGAGAGAGACATACTTGCCTTGAGTAGAGGTTATGTATGAGGATGCATGCATAGGGTATAGTTACATTCTGGATACAGTGACAGGTTACAGAGGGTCAAAAGTTTTCAAGTGAAAGGAAACCCTAGTTTCAGAAGGCATACACAGGCTGCATAATAGATAGGGTGTGTACATACGCAGGATGCATCACTATAGGTCACGTATCTATTGTATTTTTGTAGATACATGTTCAGTTTAGGTACAGTTTGATTACATGGCAATTGTATAGATTGGATACAGGACAGTGGTACAGTTTGATACAGTTGTACAATAGTATATCTCATAGTGATAGGTTAACAGTGGTTCCATCATTCTACTTCTACTTCAAGGCAGTTGGATGGGGCAAGGATAGGTGGTTGTAGCCACCTTTGGGTTGTAGCCAGAGAACATAGGGGGTTGTAGCCTCCTTCTGGTTGTAGCCGGAGAATTGGGGACTTGGAGATTCCCTTAGGTTGTAGCCTGAGAAACCCGGGGGTTGGATCCTCCTTCCAGTTGTAGCCAGAAAACAAAGGAAGTTGGTGCTTCCAATGATTGTAATTCTTCAAGACATATAATAAAAATCATTCCGTGGATTTCTCTCGATTTGGGTTTCCACGTAAAACACTGGGGTACTATGTATGTGTGCGATTGTTTATTTCTTATTTCTCATTATTGGATAATAATTTTACATTGATATAACATTTGAATTATAAAAAGGATTATAATTACGCTATTACTAATTCACCCCCCCTCTCAGTAAGCCAACAAATCTAGCGAGTTGCGCAGATCTCCTATCCTATGCAGAGTAAGGATTGTGTGGCTCTGTGCATGTAGATGATTGATTCAAGCTAATAAAGAATAAGATTTGGTGGACATAGCCCCAGGGGGTGGGTGAACCACATAAATACTGTGTTATTCTACTATGTGCAATGTTCTGATGTGTTTATGTGTTATTTTCTAAGTTCTTTGGTATAGATAGATAGATTCGTTTACGCTTGGTTCTTATGATGAATCTAGATGTTATATCTGATATAGGTGAATGTGATTAGTTCTTGAATCTGCTATATATGATCTAGTTCTTTATGCTAAGTTCTTAAATACATTAGATCAAGGTGAATGCTACGATGCTCTATTTTCTATGTGGAGTATATATTGGTTATATATATTAAGTATTATAATCATAGATCTATGTCCCAGCTAAGTTTGCAGACACCTGGGTCCTGCAACCACCCCTGCTTCTACCTCAGGTGAGACATCATCTTCTTCGCAGGTGTTGCCGAAAGGGTCGGTAGTTAGGGTTTTGTTGGTGCATTGTTGTAGCATTGAACCCTGGGTCTACCCCTGTTCCAACAAATGGTTCCATTGTCGAGATCTGAAACTGTGATTGCTAGGAACTGAGGAAAAACAAGCTCTGTACAAAGATCCGACCTAAAATAGTGAAATCTCTGTGTGTAGATCTGTTTCTTTAGTGCACGATACTCTACTTAGTTCAACAAGCTCTATGATAAGGAAAAGAAGTATGATATGAAGAAAAGAGGTAAGATCTGGAAGCTTTGTTCTCTAAGAAAGGTAAAAGTGAGAATTCTTGATTAAAAGAGGTAAGATTTGAAAGCTTTGTGCTCTGATAAAGGTAAGAATATTGAAAAGTTCTAGATCTGAAAGCTTTGTGATCTACAGAAGTAAGATAAGTGGAAATTTTTATTTCTAAAGCATGGATCTAGGCATATTTGATAGATTCTGTCCTAGATTGAAAACTAGGGTATTAATAGATGAAACAAGATTTGATATGAATAGATCTAATAGGAATAGTGAAAAATATGTTATACCTATGCATAGAAAGAATGTTTGGACTAATAAGTGTATGAAGGATCCTAGAAATAAATGTTTGCAGGTTATCTACCATGATCCTAGCGCGTAGTACATGAAAGGATGGGGACCATTTAAAAGAAAGAGAGGATTAACCCTCTATTACAATTACAGAAAACTGGGACATCTTTCTAAGGAATGCCATGCGAGAAGACCTAGTTTTCTTTGTTTCAAAGCTATGGACCATGAAGTATTGGACTGCCCTAGAATGATTTCTAAGATTGAAGAAATGAATATGAACCAAGAAACCCTAAGGAAAATCCCGAAACTAAGATTATGACAGAATCCCGGGAAGAATCAGAGAAAGTATTGCTATAGATAAGAGAAACCCTGAATGATTACCGACATGTCAAATTATCAGAGATCTTCAAAGAAAAAGAATGCCTTGAAGAAAGAATAGGAGACTTCGACATTGACTATTTTGTAGATGAGGAAACACAGGTAAATATCATGACAGAGAGAACTTGGGAAGTTATAGGGAGGCCTGTTATGATTCCTTCCTTAGGAGGAATAGGAATATTCAAAGGAAAGTTGATAAACTTATGTGGAAAGATCACCCAGATACCTATGAATGCCAATGGAACTTTGACAAAGGAAGATTTTGAGATTATTAAATTTATAGAGAACAATGCCCCATTTACCATGCTACTAGGAAAACGTTGGATTGAAAGAGATCATGCCAGAAGGAAAGAAGAAGAGGAAGTTTTAGAACAAAAGAAGCAAGAGTTAAAAGAATTCATGACTAGAAGGATCGCACACTTGATTGAAGAATAGAAGAACATATCAAAGCCATTTAACACTAGAGACCCAAATATCAAAGTTGCAAGAACACTAGAAGAACCACTAAATATTGAAGTACCTATTCTAGATAAAGAAGAAGGATCACTCGTGAATCTTAGGAAAGGATCTCAACAATGCGAAGTCACTATATCAAAAGAAGATAAGAATCATAATGGAAAAAGGCATACCGAGATGAAGCTCACTAGGAAGAAGGCTAGAAAGATAAGTAAGAAGAGATCTAAGATTGACAAGTTGCAAAAGGTTCTAGAGGGAACCTCACAGAAGGAAAATTTTCAAAATTGGAGCTTCGTCGGGATATCAGAACAGCGACACATGGCACTTCACCATCATGAAGCAATATAGCTATTGGGGACATTATATCCATTAGACCAATGCTCTGAATGGGAAGAAATAAATTTATGGACAAACATCTTGCCATCCGACCATTGGGATCATGCCATAACAGAAAAAACATAGTTAATGAAGGCTTCATACCCGTTGCAAGCCACCCATTGCCGAGTTACCTATTTATCCCATTGCTCCATGCACCGAGGACACTTTTTCCAACTGATATTTTGAGCCTGTAGACTAAGTTGATTTTATACAATGATCATCGCACTCTTGATATCTATCCTATTACAGTGTCTAAGTTACCCTCCAAACCCGATATTGTTAACCCCGAGTGTGTATGTAGTACGAGTTGAGTGTTGTTGAGAAAGTTGTTCAAGAAGTTATGATTAAAGTTGTGACTGAAAGAGTCATGTCAATTTCTACAGGTGTACAAGAATCATTGACGAGAGGACTGCCAACTTCTCTATCTACTTCTCGTGGAGCCAGACCATCCCGACCATCTGATGAAAAATGAACCAAGCACAGGGATGATCTAGCGAATGTTAAATTGATCCCAACCATATTACCCACCTATATTCCACCCCTGAGTAGTAAAGTAAATCAAGACAACATTCCCAAATATTTCGAATACACCTTGGTCACTGCGTACCTCCCGAAGGGGATACATGCAGTTCGAGAAGACCAAGATAACATTGCAATATTAAAGTTTAGTGACTTCAACCTAGGAGATCTCAAATTTTACAACATGCTCGCCCCACATAATTACCTACCAGAACTAAGGGGAATAATTCGAAGATAATCCCCCAATCGTGGACTATGAACCTTGCACAATCCACCCTACTGAATGTCATGAATATTCCTCACTTCGGACGACACTAGGAAGTAAATTCCTGTGTCAAGTTGTTGTTGTCTTGTTACCATGGCGATTATTTGTAGCTAAACCATCATATAATATTTTATCTGACACTGATCAATCGGATCACGGGGTTGAGTATGCAAGGACTCGATCCTTAGGAGTTTTACCCTAGAAAATCCATGGATCGCGCTCTAGCACAACGGATCAAGGACACTTATGGCGATGTTAAGAAGGACACGTAAGGTTACAAATTATCTTCTATCCAGAGTGGTGCAGTGCACATCGCCTGTTAGTTGATTGCAAGGAATTTAGTTTGAAAGAAATGACCCACCCAAGTCACTGGTTTTGTAGTCGACCTCATAGGAAAGTGCGCGGAAGGCCTCCAGATGAACTGGGTGAAGTACCTGGTGAACCAGTTGGAACTCGACTACAAAGAAGAACAAGATAATGGATATGAATTTCATTTCAGCTAGATTTTGATACTGATAGATTTTATTGCCTGGGAGATGTCAGAAGGTATGACCTTCCTGGACATAGAGCCTTTCGAATCACTGGTTGCGAAGTTTAGTACACTATGGTACTCAAGAGACATGAATAAATAGTGGTAGTCAATTTTTTTTTTCATCAGTTGAAGGTATCCATACAGTCCGAGCCTCGCACGACTTCGAACACTTTACACTAGTTCAAGCCTGTGATGAAGTTCAGCATAGATTGACATTTTACTTACATCACAGTGCACAATGACGAACACAAGCAACAACTTCAGTCTTACTTCAAGCTAATGGGGGAGGACTTGGAGGAGATCACCAAGGACTGGTTGATGGACCTCCCTTTTCCAACATACCCTGTAGATATATCTGACATCGATAGCCTAGAAACTGGGTAGGAAACACCCGGACCTAGCAGGGCAAAGAAAATTGAAGAGGTCTAATAATTAGACAGTGCATCCATGAAGACTGCCTCCATCTCACCAGAGAAAGGAGGTGACGAAAAAGAGTTAGGTGACAAAGAAGTCAAGAAAAAAAAAGGGGAGGAGGTTGATCCCCTGTAGAAGAGAAAAGGTTCACCTATGAAACCTTCCTCCCTAAAGAAAGCGAAGGCCACCATGAACAAGATGTAGATCGTACTCGCCTCCGATGACTTCGAATTCCTCATAGCATCCCTACAAGATGCTTCAATGGAAATAACATAGAAACAAGAAGAAAAGAAAGAGGAGTTGTATGATTGAATTGAGACTAAACTCTGAGGGGTACAACAATCCCTACAGTCCATCTATGCAGTCTCCACTACATTAGGAGAGCCAAAATTGGGATATGATCCAGCTCAACTCCACCGCTTAACCGATACAGTCGAAGCTTGCCTTCGATGAGCATAGGAAGAAACAACACAAGCCACCCAAGCTTTGACACAAGTACAAGGGATACTAGTAGAGAAATGCAGTGCTATAGAACGGGAAAATCTTGCTCTCCAAGCGAATTTTGATGAAGAAAAAGAACAACTATAGAAACAAAAGGAATAGTTGCTCGTGTAGCAACTTGAAGTAAAGGAAATGGTCAAGAGAGTAATTCTCTCTGTGACAGTTGTATAAGTAAAGGCCGAAGATTGAGTTCCACAACAAGTAGCGCAACTTGAAGAAGTGCTCTAGTAGCTCTAACAACGCATCACATACTTGGAACTACGTGCAGTACCTGAGACCCCACAAGATGTAAGAGACCAAAGGGAAGAAACCATCAGGAGCGCAGTTGAAAGGCTCAAGTGTTGGTTGTGGAGCCTAATTATCTTCCTGATTTAGAGGTCTTTTACTTTCAGTCGTGTTTATACCCCATGAAGTATATACACCCCAGAAGTATGTACACTCTTCCACGCGGGGGAGTGCAGAGGGGGGTTACCCCCTCTGCGGGGTCCGGGAGGGGCTATCCCCCCGGTTGGGGAGTCTGGGGGAAAGAGGGCCCCCATAGAGGGTTCGGGGGTGAAGCCCTCGAAGAAAAAATTGCCTTGTAAAGGTATATTGTAATTTCATTGTAAATCTAGACCGTTCATTATAAGGTCGCAGATCTAACGATAGAGATTATGTTAGGGTTTTTTTCCCTAGAAGGAAACCCTCTTTTATGAGGGAAATGTATTGCGGCTATGTATGTTAGCAAGTATTGTATTCTGAGAGAGGAGACTGTGAGAGAAAGAAGAGGAAGTTATAGCGGGTTTTGTTGTAGGTTGTATCCCTTCATTTTGCTGGATAATAATAAAGAAAGGACCTGGCAATTTCTCTGGTGGACATAGCCCACACTGGGTGAACCACGTAAATATGTGTCTCTCTTGTATTGTGTATCTTCTGTGTTTTATTTATGCATTTGTTTTATTTTATTGCTCCGTGGTCCTGTTTTTCTAACAACTGGTATCAGAGCGTAAGGTAACTCGCAGGAAAAGAGGGTTCCTGGTTCAAGTGGGAGCAATGTCGGAAGATGGAAAGTTTAAGGTCAAGAAATTTAACGGCCAAAACTACCAGTTATGGAAGATGCAAATGGAAGATTATTTATATCAGAAGGATCTATTGCTACCATTGAGCGGAGTAGAAAAGAAGCCGATGGCCATGAACGATGAAGAATGGGAGATTCTTGATAGAAAGGCTCTAGGAACGATACGGATGATCTTGGCAGCGTGGCTTTCAATATATCGAAAGAAAAGACAACGAAGGGTTTGATGGACACATTGGCCAAATTGTATGAAAAACCCTCGGCATCCAATAAGGTATTTCTAATGAAGATATTATTTAATATGAAGATGTCGGAAGGTGGGTCTGTTGCAGATCTTTAAATGAATTTAATATGGTTACTAATCAATTAAGTTCTGTAAAAGTGGACTTTGATGATGAGGTTAGGGCTCTTCTAATCTTGTGCTCATTGCCAGAAAGCTGGAATGGCTTGGTCATGGTTGTAAGTAACTTTGTCTCTGGTTCAAATACTTTAAAATTT
>ML791814.1:467224-479976 GCA_009831015.1 Picea engelmannii
GAATGCAGAATGCAAAACCAGTTAGTACACCTTTGGCTAGACATTTCAAATTAACTAAGGAAATGTGTCCCAAGACACAGGAGGAGATAGAATACATGTCCAGGGTCCCATATTCATCAGCAGTTGGCAGCTTGATGTATGCAGTGGTTTGCACAAGACCAAATATTGCACATGCAATGGGAGTTGTGAGAAGGTATATGAACAATCTAGGTAAAGAACATTGGGAGGCAGTAAAGTGGATTCTCAGGTATTTGAGAGGTACTACTACACATGCATTTTTTTTTGGAGGTTCAGACACTTTTCTACATGATATGTTGATTCAGATATGGCAGGTGATAAAGATAGCAGGAGGAGCACCACAGGGTATGTTTTTACTATAGGTGGAATAGTAGTAAGTTGGATTTTGAAACTGCAAAAGGTTGTTGCACTTCCAACAATAGAGGCAGAGTATGTTGCTGCTACAGAGGCTAGTAAAGAGATGATTTGGTTACAAAGGTTTATGGAGGAATTGGGAAAGAAGCAGGAGAACAACAGGTTGTACTGTGACAGTCAGAGTGCCATTCACCTTGCAAAGAAATCAGCCTTCTATTTGAAGACTAAGCATATACCGTTAAGGTACCACTTCATACGATCCACCTTGGAAGATGGACAATTGAAGATGGAAAAGATACACACTAGCCAGAATCCTGAAGATATCTTGCTTAGTTTCAGTTGGCCTTCAAGAATGAAGATGAAGATGAGAAATTTTCCAGGTCCAATAAGGTTCATATTCCAACATATACAACAATGGTGGAGTTGTTGAGATCAGTATCCAAGTGGGAGATTGTTGGTTGTGGAGCCTGATTATCTTCTTGATTTAGAGGTATTTTACTTTCAGTCGTGTTTATACCCCATGAAGTATTTACACCCCAAAAGTATGTACACTCTTCCACACGGAGGAGTGCAGAGGGGGGGTACCCCCTCTGCGGGGTCCGGGGGGGGCTATCCCCCTGGCTGGGGGGTCTGGGGGAAAGCAGGCCCCCAGTAAGGGTTCGGGGGTGAAGCCCCCAAAGAAAAAATTTCCTTGTAAAAGTATATTATAATTTCATTGTAAATCTAGACCATTCATTATAAGGTCGCAGATCTAACGATAGAGATTATGTTAGGGTTTTTTTCCCTAGAAGGCAACCCTCTTTTATGAGGGAAATGTATTGCGGCTATGTATGTTGGCAAGTATTGTATTCTGAGAGAGGATATTGTGAGGAAAAGAAGAGGATGTTACAGTGGGTTTTGCTGTAGGTTGTATCCCTTCATTTTGCTGAATAATAATAAAGAAAGGACCTAACAATTTCTCTAGTGGACGTAGCCCACACTGGGTGAACCACGTAAATCTGTGTCTCTCTTGTATTGTGTATCTTTTGTGTTTTATTTCTGCATTTGTTTTATTTTATTTCTACCCGGTCCTGTTTTTCTAACATCAAGGATCTTACCTTGGAATGTAAGCACCTCATTGATCGAAGTTCCTAGACCTATGAACAACTCACGGAGAACCCAGAATTGAAGGCACTGGAGTCGCAACTCCAAGAGGTGAAGTATCATGCCGAAAAGATACAGGCACAGCTGAAGTCCCTGTCATCTCTGGAAAGAATGAAGCGCTCCCAAGAGCAACGCCCTACACAACAACAAATCCATACTATCCATAACAGAGTTATCGAGGTAACTCAGAAACTCCAACCTATGCAAGATAAGGCCTATCAATTGTTTACAAAAGTAGAAGGCCAAGGAGAAGAAGTAGAGCAATTTGTCAGTACATCTGAACAACATCTAGAGGGACTGATAAAAAATGCAATCATCCAGGAGTTCACAAAACAGGAGGTTGTGGCACAACAGCAAGTCGAAGTAGCTTGAGGCATTCGAATTAGAACTAGTCAGACCAGAGTGACTAAAGATGAGTCAAAGATGAGTGTTGGGGGCATGTTTTCCCTTGACCAAGTTTTGGGTTATCCTTGGTCATGTTTGACCTATTTTGGGACTTTGAAAACCTATCGAGGGAGGAGCGCAATATGAAGAAGAGATTGTGGGATCTCGACCCCTTTTTGGGTCCTTTTTTGGGATTTGGGAATATGTAACTCGAATGGGATGTCGACCCATGGGTTTACCCATGTTTAGGACTATTTTGTATGTATAAATAGAAGGCTAGGCAATGTAAGAAGTAGTGTGTAAGATTTGTGCAAGTCGGCTAAGTGCTAGGAGTTAGATCTGCGTGATCAAGAATTGTAAGGCTTCATGCATATTGTATGAGACTTGCAGAGCTAAGTGCAAGTCATTGTAAGAGACTGTGAAGGATTTGTGTTGTAACATAAGGAAGGAGGATCTAGCGAGCTACAAAAATCTCCTGTCCTATGCAGAGTAAGGGTTTTGTGGCTCTGTGCATGTAGATGACTGATCGAAGCTAATAAATTATAAGATTTGGTGGACGTAGCCCCAGGGTGGGGGTGAACCATGTAAATACCATGTTACTCTACTTTGTGCGATGTTTTGATGTGTTTATGTGTTATTTTCTAAGTGATTTGATATATATAGATAGATCTGTTTATGCTTGGTGCTTATGATGAATCTGGATGTTATATCTGATATGGGTGAATGTCCTTAGTTCTTGAATCTGCTAGATCTGATCCAGTTCTTTATGCTAAGTGCTTAAATACATTAGATCGGGGTGAATGTTGCAATGCTCTATTTTATCTTCAGAGTAGATATTGGTTAACTAATAACAAATTAATGGTGCTAAGTGCTCTATTAAGTATTATAATCACAAATCTATGTCCCATCTAAGGTTGCAGACACCTGAGTCCTGCAACCACCCATGCCTCTACCTTGGGTGAGACCTCATATACTTCGTAGGTGTTTCCGAAAGGACCAATAGTTAGGGTTTTTTTGGTGCGTTGTTGTAGCATTGAACCCTGGGTTTTCCCCTGTGCCAACAACTCTCATCCCTGCGTGTAGTGATATAATCAAAGTGTGGATCTGCGTGGAACTTGGCTAGTGGTCTATACTGGTGCAATGTGCATGGTGTCATGAGTGGGAACGACTCAATGGAAACATTCAGTTGTTTATAGTAGGTATCGAACACTATGTTCAACTGCCATTGCTTCGAAATGTCATTCATATACCATAAGGTTGAGAACTTCACGACCAATGACTCTAAAGGTTCAATCTCTGGGAAGGTAGCTTCTTTTGACATTTTCCAAGCGACAAATGCAATCAACACAGATAGGAAACTGAAGTGGAACTCATATCCATGATCCTTCACTTTGAGAAATTCCTTCTCAACCTCGTTCACGAGTTAGCTCGGCTAATTCATCTGCATCCTCTCCATGCATTTCCCTGTGAGTTCCACCATGAACCCGATGACCTATGTGGGGCAGTTCTTTCTGACGATCTTGCCATCTATGTTCTGGAAAGAGAGGCACATTTCACCATCCTGGATAGAGCCTACCTTGTAGCCTCACTTTCCCTTCTCAACTTCATTGTATGCCTCCTTAATGCACTATGCCAGAGAGAAATATGAGGTCTTCCCTGGGTAGAATTGTTGAGGGTCGGGTCCCTGTATGCTCAGTCCTATGATCAGGTGGATCAGTTTTGGATCCACAGTAATACATTTGTCATGCCACAGGTATCCACCATGATAGCATGAAAAGAGGCGTTTAACGCAAGAGTTAACCTCCTGATGTTGGCCAAAATGAGGAATTTTCATTACGTTAAGTATCATGGACTGCGCCATCTCCTTAATCTAAGGCTGGGAGACTATGCAAGGATTCTTCTCTGTTGTGTTCATCAGGTATCTATGAGGGGTGAGAATGGCATATTTCTTTCTGTCTCCAAGGTTAAAGTCACTATTCTTTAGGGATGGGATCTATCCCAACTGGCTTCTAACTACACGTATCCCCTTTGGGATGTACCCATTGATCAAACTGTACATGTAGTCCCATGGGATGTTTTTGTGGTTAACCGCACTAGCCAAAGGTAGGATATAATCAAGTAAGATCGATGGGATCTGATTCACATTAGCCAAATCATCGCGATTCTTACTTCGCTTCTCAGTCATGGTGTTAGTACGACCCGAACGTCATGAAGTTGAAGGGGAATCATACAATCCTCTATTCGACAATTCCTGAACACCTTCAGACATAGCTCTATCAGCCATAAAATTCTTAAGGACCTCTTCGTCAGACTTCTCTAACTCAGTCTGTTTTCCCAACATTCGCACTTTTAAATGGATAAGTCGGGGTAGGCGAATGGACAGACAGGGTAAACAAGTGGATGGCTATGTCTAGGTTTTGAAATCACAACTCGACACACAATCAGTTCTTTGTTAGTAATGTTTAATCAAGGATGGAGAAAAGTGGTCTCGACATAATGTTAGATGGGTTAAATAAGAAAACATCGTAACGGATTATTCAAACGGGGCAATGTGAATCTATCCATTATGGTGCACTATCAACGTACCAAATGTGGTCTATTCACCCATAAATGTTTTTCCTAGCCTTTCTGGAGTGTCATTCTAATGGTTGGGGTGCCTCCAAACTATCATATAGTTTCACCGAGGTGAAGTCCCATTCTATGTGGTTCTGTTATTCCAACGAGGTTCAAATCCTACAAACCTACCTTTTGTGAAGTATTCTCTATAACTCCCTATAACTTTTCCAACCTGGATTTCTTCTAACTGAACTTCCTTGCCTTCTTTCCTATGATCTCAATCTCTCTAACTGTTTCTGGATTCCTCTTTCCATTCTTATTCTTAGTTTCTCCTATCGTAGTGACTTCACAGTGTTGATGTACTTCCAATGGGTTCAAAATTAGTATCCTTTCCCTTACCACTTCTTGGTTGGATTTACTTTCTTCTTGCATGGATGGGTCCTTCAAACCTTCTTGTGTTCTTTCAACCTCGAAAGATAATTCTCTTGACTTCTGTTGCTTCGACTTAACTTCTCGTTCTTCTATCAGTCCATCTATTTTCCTAGCTATGAAATCCCTTAGTTCTTACTTTTTATTTTTTGTAGCTTCTTCCTTTGTTTTCCTTCTAATATGATCCTTCTCAATCCAAGTCTTTCCTAAAAAAAGTGGGAACATGGCATTGTTCTCAATAAACCTAATAACTTTAAATTCCTCTTATGTTGACATTCCATGAATAATAACAGGTACATTAGTAACTCTTCCACATAGGGTTACCATATTTCCTTTAAACATGCCTATCCTTCCCAGTGAAGGTACCACAGTAGGCTTTCCCAAAATTTCCCAAGTTCCTTCTGTCATAATATTCACTGGTGTTTCCTTATCCAAGACACAGTCTATGTCAAAGTCTCCTATTCTTAAACTTATGCATTGTTTTTCTTTCATGATCTCTAGTAAACTGACATCTTTTTGATCATTCATTTCGTCTTTTAACTGTACTAACGTAGTCTGAACTTCCTATGATCCTTTCTCTTTCTAATCTTCTAACATGCTCTTATTCTCTTGACTCATGTTCATTTGTTCAACTTTAGCAATCATCCTTGGGAAATCCTCAACCTCATGACCAACAATTTTACAACAAAGATAAATAGAACCTATACTAGGGAATTTCTTATCAAGATGTCTCAGTCTTCTGCAGTTATAACATAGGGTTAATCCTGTCTTCCTCTTGTACTGTGCACTAGGATCACAGTGATGGAAACACAATATGAAAAAAATTCTTTCTAGGTTCCTGCATCCAATTATTAGTCCAAAAATTCTTTCTATGCATAGGAATAACATATATTTCTTCATTTCTATTATCCTTAATTAGATCAACTCTTTCTTCCTACTGCACCATAACTTTTATACTAGGACATAATATATTAAACATACTTAAGTTCATTGTTTCGAAACAAAAATTTCCACTTATCTTACTCTTATCAAAGCACAAAGATTTACCTTTTTTAAGATCTTACCTCTTTTCTCATATCGATTTTCTTTCTTAGCACAGAGCTTCACAAGTCAAGTATAATACTTCTCTCTATAGCAGCAGATCTACGCACAAAGATTCTCTTTTATTTACTGCAGTTCCCAACAATTATAGTTTCAGGTCCCGACAACGGAACCATTTGTTGGGACAGGGGCATACCCAGGGTTCAATGCTTCAATAACACACCAACAAAACCCTAACTACCAGCCCTTTCAGAAACACCTACAAAGAAGGTGAAGTCTCACCCAAGGTAGAGGCAGGGAGGGTTATAGGAATCAAGTGTCTGTAACCAAGCTGGGACACATATATGTGATTATAACACTTCACAAAATACTTAGAAGATAACATGCATTATCTTATCAACTTCATTCACATCACAGAAAAAATCCTAAGGATAGATCGACGCAGTAACAATGATAAAATACACATCGCACTTATCATAATAAGTTAGATCTAGTAAACTCAACATAAGTAAAGCACTAAGAATATAGATCTACCTATCATATATAACAATCAATGCACTAAGCAAATTCACAGCATAAACATCATAGCACAAAGTAACCCATCAACACACAGGATACGTGGTTCACCCCAGTGTGGAGCTACATCCACCAACTGCTTCTTCTTCTTTATTAGGATTCAATATCTTACATTTGTATTCTCCCATGCACTAATCCACAAAGCCAATATTCACACCAGACAGGTGATCTGCACACTAAGCACCAGATCCACCTTCCCAAAATCAGGTCAAGGCATAGAGACAACTCCTCTATAAAGCACAAAGACTTACATACATGTTATATTGCACAAAGAAACTTAGAACTACTTACCTCTTGCACTTAGCCAATTACATCCCCCTCACTACATTACATTCCTTCTTATTTATACTTTTACATTTACAAAAAGGCCTAATCATGGGTAAACCCATGGGTCGACATCTGATAACCCATTACAAAACCCTAAGAACCCCATGTTGGGTCCACAAAGCCCACAAAACAAGTGAGATCCATGATCTCAGCTCCGTCTGGGAGCTCCATCTTCGATCACCACGTCGAAGTCCAAAAAGTGGTCAAACCTGACCAAGATTTCCTCAAAACTTGGTCGAGGGCCAACAAGTCAACATGTTTGATGATTTAGAAAGAGACAGAGAACTGAGAGCGTTCCAACGGATTAGGGACATCACACATGTAGCGACACCTTCATCAACAACCGCATGTTTGATGGTATACTTTAAGTACCCCACATGGATTTGGAATGCCACATGGTAAATTTGTGACGTCAAACTTGATAACTTTTGAACCACTAGGTTCTAGAGCTCCTAACGCAGATAGTAAGGAATTCCTCTGTGAAGGACACATCTAGAGTACCTCCAAAGCTGCCATCACACAAGGCATTTGACCCAGGTCCTCAACAATAGAGTAGTTTTGGGTGGCTCTAGCATTTGGATTGTGGTTAGAGTGCTTGAGTACTCCTTTCAAAATACATGGCGATGGCTCTTGTTTTTCAATATGTAAATTTGTCTCTAGAGGAGGAGGAGGAGATTCTAGACCAAGTATATTATGTGAAGAGCTATAATATTGAGATCTAGTGGCTACATTAACTTTTGCATTGACCATATTGATACACAAAATATTGTCGTATTGCAACGATGGGTTTTGGCTCCCACCAGCCACATTTTTGGCATTTGAGTAACTAGAGGCCATGTGTTGGTTATGTGGAAAAGGATTTGTTAGCATGGTAGACGGTAGAATTAATATCCTCACATATTTCTCAAGTTTGGGGGATAAATGAGTAAGGTGGTCATCTATACAAAGCTTAAAGGGAAATTTCACCTTACGTATTTCTCTCTTTCCCTCTCCAGCATTATTATTCATCTTCTCATTATTACCATTGTCCTTGGGTTTATTATTATTTTTCCCACCCTTACGATTATTACGTTCTTTCTTCTTATTCCCGCCTGGTTGTTGGTTACCATTTGGGTTAGTCGATGATTGCACGAAATGTACATCTTCCAACTGAGTGGGATTGGAAGACACAAACGAAGTTGGCCCTCTTGCAGACTGGTTTAGAGACAACTCTTTCAAATGGATTATCACTGAGCCTATAGATTTTACATTGGCAGAGCCTACAATGCCATCACCATGAGGTTTGGGATTTTTTCTAGGGTCATAAGTTGACCGCAGTGCATCCAGAAGAATGTGGTATAACATCCCAGACTAGGCCTATATAAGATCTAACTATTGGGATTTAAAGATCACTTCTTCCTCAGTGGTAACCCTGGATTTAGCAACTTCCTTTGACATAGGAGGGTGAAAATACTTGAGGAACCATTCTAGAAGAAAGGCCAGGGGTATGGAGATATTAATCAACCTCTTTTGTCTACACCACTCCTGGATATGATTCGATATATGAGTGGTTTTGTCCTGGCGTAAAGTCGACAGAAGTTATAGGAAAGCATCATAACAAACTGACAATTGGAAGTGGTTAAGGAAGACCAACACCATATAAATAAAACTCCCATATTCCCCCCTAGGTAGCTCGATATACCATTTCACAGTGACCCCAATGAGGGTGCATTGAAATAATCTTAACCGAATGTAATCGTCATTAAGGGAATTCGAGGAGTACCATAGGTGAAAGGTAGTAACATGATCACTAGGATCCTCACCATTCTTACCTTCGAATTTTGAAATGTCCGAAGGAAACTTGGTGGGGATGGGGGGCTATGTAGGATCATGACTCACAGGGTCATTCATCAACTTAGACAAGTCTGTAAGATTAAATGTGGACAAAAAAGGGAGATAGGGTTGCGACATCTGGCCCCACGCTCCCTAGAAATATTGTGCTTGAAGAACTGCATCCCATATAGGTGATCTAAAAATGAAGAAGACTTGTATTCTTCAAAATATTTGCAAGTTAAATTTTTTTGTTAAAATGCAAATGGATCAATTTGCAACACAACTTTTATGGAAAATTACTCATTCAAGATGAATATAAATAGTAGCAATAAACAGTGAACAAAAAACACATAACACAACAAATGATAAAGGAGTTCACCCCTCTCTTGGGCTACATCTCCTGGTCCATCTTCCAATGGATCTTTTCTATTATTTGCTCAAATTGATAAAAAAAAAATGTTCTTTACAATGCTCAAAATTCCAAATAGACAGCTCCAATGGCTTCAGAACATCCAAAAACCCTTAGTTGGGCTTTTTTGGCACCTCGTTTGGCCAAAAATTGAAGAAGATAGGCTTCGTGGAAGTTCCCCTTCAAACTTGTTGTCTCTGGATCGCCAAAATGCACCCTTGCTGCCTCAACCTAGCCCCCACATGTTTTTATGCATTAAAACCCACCACTAGGTTCAACCACACAAACCGTGCAAACTGTAGGATGGTTATGGGCGCGCCTAGCCCCTAACCGCCAAGGCTGTGGTCATGTGGCCCATGTGACCACACGCAAAATGAAAATCGGGCTCTGTTTCAAAGGTGAATAGGTAATGGACATTTGGTGGGCATTATAACTGTTCAAACCAAATACAAATCCACACACATACGGTGTAACATATGGTCATATGTTAAAGTTATATACGACCAAGGGCTGGGGCTAAGCCCCATCCCGGACCCCCGCCAACCATACAACAAATCTAACTTAAATTTATATTAAACCATATATATAATAAGGAATACGGTGGGGCACGTTGGTAGTGCAAACTTTGCAAAGGCTATACATGTGGGTGGAGGTCACGGGGTCGAATCCGGTGGACTCCAAATAAATTTTATACAAGCAACCAATAACAAGGTTCCACGTGGCAGCCCATGATTGGGCCACGTGGCACCATACAACCAACCAAAACCTACCACGTGTCACAATATCATTCGTCCACATCTGCCAACTATCTACCACTCAACCCTGCCATGTGTCGTACGAACTACCACGTCAACATCCGTATGGACTGTACGGACTGTACAATCAACATCCCTTTTTTTGCCTGTTTGTCATTTTGAATAGAACGTGATATCTCTCACTCCTGACGTCCATTTGAACCCAAATGAGTTGTGTTGGGTTCGTAACGACGATGCCTACGCTCCCGTTTGATTTGAAGTGATTCCAAGAACTTTGAACTTTTGAGCAAAATTTGATCCCTTGGATCACACCTCCTCATTGGAAAGCTTTTGGACCTCCAAAGGACTATTTTCATTCTATCTAAAGATGAGGGTATAGCTCCCTCACCTTTCCAACCTCAATCCACTTGGCTTTGCTTGGATTTGTACCTTTAAGACCAACTCGAAGATACTCCACATTTCCTCATTTTGAAGTTCGCATTCTCCTGTCAAGGATTGTGTCTTCATGCAATTCTGCAAGATATTCTGGGGAGAAATCATCTATAGAAGGAATCTGAACATGCTCTCCTTGATCATCAATCAAAGGAGGCTCATACAATTTCAAATTCTCAACATTAACAACTGCAAACATTTGCATATAAGGAGGCAGATCTAAACGGAAGGCATTGTTACCAATCTTGTCGATAATCTTGAAAGGACCATATCAAATTGGTTTTAGTTTTTTACCTTCTCCTTTAAGCCTCTCCTTACTAATGTAAAGCCAAACTTCATCTCCAACTTGAAAACTGTGATCAACACAATGCTTGTCATGTCTCATTTTGTACTTGGCTTGACTCTTTTCCAATTTCTCTTGTACCATTTGATGTATCGACTAAATTTGTTCAATGAACTTTTCTGCCCTATCAATGTCATATTGACCATCAATAGCAATATCCTTCCCAAAGATCAAATCTAAAGGAGATTTGGACAAATAGCCAAAACATGCTTCAAATGGCGACGTTTGAGTTGAAGAGTGCTTAGCTTGATTGTAAACATGCTGAATGTAGTGTAAATGCTCATCCCAAAGTTTAGGATGCTTTCTGCAATAACCACGAAGAAGATGCACCACTGTTCTATTTACCACTTTTGTCTGACCATCGGTTTGTGGATGAAAAGTTGTGCTCTTTTTCAGTTTGGTGTCCATGAGTGCCCATAATCTCGACCAAAAACTTCCAACAAATCGAGAATCCCGATCAGAAATAATTGATTTAGGTAATCCAAAATGCACCCAAACATTTTGAAAGAGCATTTGTGTCATTTTCTCAGCTGTAACCTGCTTCTTACAAGGCATCAAAATACACATTTTGCTAAATCGATCGACCACAACATAAAGATAATCATGATTTCGTCTAGACATAGGTAGACCTCCTACAACGTCCATAGAAATACTTTCCCAAGGATTAGAAGGAACCATAAGTGGAGTATACAAACCCAACTTTCGATTGCTAGGTTTGCTTGTGGCACATAACAAACATCCTCGAACATATCTCGAAACACTCTCATTCATTTTAGGCCAATAGCAGTACCTTTGCAAATTAGCCACTGTCTTGCCTACACCAAAGTGACCAGCAATAAGAGAAGAATGGGCTTCTCTTATTATGTTGATTCTTTCACCCTATGCAATACATAGCTTGCCAAGATGATACAAAATATTATCATTCACACGGTAATCCAATTCCTCAACATGGTTAGAATGACACAAAGTGTCATATACTTCTTTAAAATCAGTATCTAAAGCATATTTCTCAACATAACTTTCATGCATGATAGGACTATGGTAAAAAATAACTAAAGCACTAATAATAGGCCTTGAAAGCATATCAACAACTTTGTTATAAATTCCCTTCTTATACCTGATGACCAAGTGGAATTGTTGTAGAAAACCCATCCATCTGAAGTGCCTAACTTGTTGTAGCTTTGTTTGTGATTATAAGTATTGCAGTGGTTGATGATCTATGTGGACAATGGTTTCTTTCCCCAACAAATAATGTTTCCATTGTTTCACACTTTGCACCAATGCATACAACTCCTTATCATAAGTAGGATAGTTAATCATGACACCATTAAAAGTTTCAGAATGAAAACAAATGGGCTTACCATGTTGTAGCACGACTACTCCCATTGCATAATTGCTTGCATCTGTTTGGATTTCAAAAGGTTGTCTTAAATTTGGAAGTGCAAGAACTGGCGCTGAACTAATCTTCTCTTTCAAAGTATCAAAATCCTTTTGTTTCTTGCCTCCCCATTGAAAAACTTGCTTGACACTTGTCACTGCATGTAATGGAGCTGCAATGGAAGAAAAATTAGCAATAAATTTTCTCCAATATTGGGTTGCTCCCAAAAAACTTCTTACCTCTGTCACATTGTTGGGCTTGGGCCATTCCAATATGAATTTGACCTTGGAGGGATCAATTTTTAATTCTCCTCCACCAACAATATACCCCAAGTAAATAAGTGAAGTCTTTCCAAACTCACATTTGGACATCTTCAAGAACAACTTTTCCTTTTTGAAAACATCCAAAACTTGTTTCACATGCTTAACATGCTCTTCACGAAATTTGCTAAAGATCAAAATGTCATCCATGTAGACAATAACACAATCATCAAGAAAATTCCTTAAGACATCATTCATAACTCTCATGAAAGTAGAAGGTGCATTGCAAAGTCCAAAAGGCATTACCATCCATTCAAACAAACCTTGCTTTGTTTTGAAAGTTGTCTTCCATGTGTCTCCTTTGGCAATCCTGATCTGATGATATCCACTTCTCAAATCTAACTTAGTAAAATATTTAGCATCTTTCAATTGATCAAGCAAATCATCGATTCTAGGAAGAGGATAACGATTCTTTACTGTAATTTTGTTCAAAGCCATGAAATCAACACACATACGCCATGTACCATCTTTCTTT
>ML791814.1:497077-517652 GCA_009831015.1 Picea engelmannii
GATGAGGTATGGTCTTGTGAGTTTGGGCATCTTCCTAGAGGCACTATTGGTTGTTAGTACTTGTTGTAGTGAATAGTTTTTTAGGAAGATCTGTTGTATTACATGGTTGGTACATGTGTGAGTTCCATTCACATATATTGTGGCACATTGTGGGAGGTTTTTGATAGTAATCTTTGGTACTTGGTTGAGATACATGTTGGGACATATTATTGGTGAGGTTTGTTACATGATTTTATGTAATGGTTTATGATATTTGGATTATGGATTTGTGATGTATTTCTATATGACTTTTGTTGGATACCTCGGTACATGTCTTTGGTATATGTTTGAGAATTGTAGTTGATAAGTGTAACGTCCCCAGCCATCCATGTTGGGCCACGCTACACCAGAGAACTCTTTCATTCTCTCTGCAAAACATACTGTAACATACCCAATATCCAACTGAGCTATGCCACATAATTTTTTTGAACTGCATGCAATTAAAATATATATACACAGAAATATTGTGGAAGCGTTATATATAAAACATAAACATACAAATGCATATGTAAATACGTGTATTCACACTGAAATAATAGTAAACATATACATGTAGCATATATAATAATTACCCATAAAAATAAACATAGTTATAACCACACATATGATAACCCATAAAAATAAGCACCTAAATAACAATGAAACATGTAAATTTATCACACAATTGGCACTTATCTTGGTAATAATGTCACCAACTGCATGCAAACCTTCCACGAACCTCCCAGCCTTAGACCACACTATTCATCACTCTCAACAATGAGTCACCCTTGAGCTGGGACCAAACTCCACCTGGGTAAAGGGATTCCTAACCAGGATAAAGGCTCATAGACAACAGGAAAGACTCTGTCTTAGGTGCCAACTCAAAATAAAAACCTACAGTCCTACATTCCCCACATGCTTGTCCCACCCAGGAAGTGTTCCCCTTATCTTCTCAACAGTCCTTTGTCTGCCCCACTTCCTTTCCAGGCTTCAGCAACAGGCTAGACAGGAAGTCTCAGAGCACTATAGATGAAGTTTAGCATCTTCAGGAAATCAATTCCCAACAATTCTCTCAGTCATAGAATTTCTCACAGGCCTAACAACCTGCCTCTTCAATATCCCATGGGCCTGACAACCCACTTCTTCAGTACAACTCCCAAGATAACCAACTACACCATCATAAAATGGCTATGGATACAAGTTTAGGTACAGTCATGAAGATATGAAAGATAGCTCAATGGGTGAGTGCATGATCATGGATGATTGACTAGATGACTCAATGATGGAAGAGATCATGGGAAGAATAATGGAAAATATAGGAAAATGAACTAAGTCCCAACAATATGTATGCATGTCCCCAACTTGACACTTGTCATGTTGGGAGCTACTTTGGCCCACTTGTCCCCAACTTTAGAACTTAGGATAAAATAATTGTCCATACTTTATGATTTAAGAAATATTAATATAATATTCCTTTTTGACTTAAGCTCCCTAGTTTATCCCCCTTTCCTTAACTTTTATGCCCCTTCCTTTCCCTAACTAGTGGAGTTTATTCCCCTATCTCTTTTATCGTGGTTGGTCCACGCTCAACGATGTATTTTATATTAATTATGAGATATATACAAAAATAGGTGCATTGGCCTTTAACATCTAGGCTCTCTGGCCTAATCAAAACATAAGTATCCTAGATTATAATAACTATCCCACCAACCTATAAAACACAACATATATACAAAAGGATCCTTGGCCTCAAAATCATGTGCACTCAAGTTTCTACGCGTGGTATCCAGGAATGTGCACACTTCATCATTTTACTGCGTAGTATAAGCGCGCACCATGCCATGAAATGTGCATACAAAATGATATTAAACAACTCATCAGTTTAAGTAAATTTTCATTTACATTACAATTGGGTTCGGCCTAGGGATATTACAATCCCCTCCCCTTATTTTTTCACTGTCCTCAGTGCATCATGTACCCATATACAACAAAATTTCAAAAATCCTCAAAAATATGTGGGTATTCTGCCCACATTGAATCCTCATGCTCCCAAGTAGCGTCCTTAGGACCTTACTAGGTCCATTGGAACTTTACAAGCCCTATGGCTTGATTCCGAAGCTGTTTGATTTTTTGGTCTAGAATGCATACCAGATGCAGTTGAAAAGCGCCTACTTGCTCCACTTGAATCACATTCCAATCAATAACATGATTAGCATCAGGTTATACATGGAATACATTATGAAAAGACATAGATGCAGGAAATGAAATCATATAAGCCACTGGACCAATCCTATCTAGGATTTCAAATGGCCCACAATAGCGAGCTGCCAACTTTGAACAATTTCCCAATTTCAGGGAACTTTTGTTGGCCTTCACTTTCAAGAATACATGATCACCCACTTTAAATTCCCTATGAGTTCTTCCCTTATCAGCATAAAAATTTTTCCTGTCTTGGGTAGCCTTTAATTTTTATTTTTTTTTATCATTTGCTCCATTTCCCTGAGGAAATCTGGCCCAACCACTGCTCTACCTGCTGGGTTATCCCAACTTATTGGTGTGTTGAACTTTCTGCCATAAAGTTCCTCAAATGGGCTCATCTTTAGAGATGCTTGGTACCCAATGTTATAAGAAAACTCTACCAAGTGTAGGTAGTCTTCCCATTTTGATGGTTTATCCATCACATACATCCTTAACATATCCTCAATCACTTGATTCACTCTCTCTGTTTGAGCATCTGATTCTAGATGATAGGTTGTACTAAAATTCAAATTTGTTCCAAACCCATTAAATAATCCCTTCCAAAATTTTGAGGTAAATTTTGGATCTATGTCAGACACAATTGTCTTGGGTATGCCATGTAATCTATCAATTTCCTTCATATAAACATTAGCAATGTTTGATTCCTTGTGAGTGAGATTAACTGGAATAAAATGGGCATCCTTAATAAGCTTATCCACCACTACCATGATAGAATCATGTTGCTTGTTTGTTCTGGGAAGTTTGGTGATAAAATCCATTGTTACAACTTCCCATTTCCACTCAGGAATGGGTAATGTCTGTAGAAAACTAGCTGGGTGTCTATGCTCATCCTTTACCTTTTGACATTCCAAACATCTAGCAACAAAATCAACAACCTCTTTCTTCATTCCTGACCAATAATATTGGCTCTTGACAGCTGCAATAGTTTCTGCCATCCTGGGTGCCCAACATAAGGCACATTATGCATTTCTCTCAATATCAGGTTTTTCAGTTCCTGAGAATTTGGTACATAAATTATGCCCCTGTACATGATAAATTCATCATTATCTAGCTTATATTCCTCAATTTTCTGTTGTAAAATACCTTGCTGTAATTTTACCACTAATTCCTTTTATTGCAAATCTGATTTGGCAACCTCTGCAATTCTGGGTTTTAAATCTGATTGGTACATGCTAATGGTTGTAGCATGTAATTCATGTACTCTTCTATTGAGTGCATCAACCAATTTGTTCTCTTTCCCCTTGATATGGTTTATATCAAAGTCATATTCACTTAGAAATTCTAACCATCTAGTTTTCCTAACATTTAGAGTTGGTTGATCAAATAAATATTTTAGAACATTATGGTCTGTTCTTATCTCAAACCTCTTTCCCATGAGGTAGTGTCTCCATTTTCTCAAAGAATGCACTATGGCTACCAACTCCAAATCATGAGTGGCATAGTGTCTTTCATGCTCCTTCAACTTCCTTGACTCATAACATATAACAAACCCATTTTGAGTGAGGACTCCACCAAGTCCTTCTTTACATGCATCTGTGCATACAATGAATTCTTCATTTGGGTCTACAATCCTTAGTATTGGAGCACTTGTTAATAATTGTTTCAAGTGTTGGAAACTCTTTTCACAATCCAATGTCCACTGAAACTTCACACCCTTTCTTTGCAAGGAAGTGATTGGGTGTGCAATCTTTAAGAATCCTTCAATAAATATCCTATAGTAGCTTGCAAGTCCCATGAATGATCTGACCTCTACCACATTATTTGGCATTGACCATTCTCTAATGGATTCTATATTCTCAGGATCCACTGCTATCCCATCCTTCGAAATAATATGCCCCAAATAATGAATTTGCTTCTGATAAAATGAACACTTTCTCAATTTGGCATACAACTGATGCTCCATTAATACTTGCAACACCATCCTCAAATGATGTTCATGTTCTTCTTCTGACTTAGAGTATATAAAAATTTCATCCAAAAATACAATGACAAACTTGTCTAAATACTCTCATAAAACACCATTCATTAAGCACATGAAAACAATGGGTGCATTTGACAACCCAAATGGCACCACTGTGAACTCATAATGACCATACATTGTCCTAAAGGCGGTCTTACTAATATCTTCATCTTTAATCCTTGCCTGATGGTATCCTGACCTGAGATATATCTTTGAAAAGATCTTTGCATCCTTCAATTGATAAAAAAGATCATCAATCCTTGGCAGAGGATACTTGTTCTTAACAGTCACTTTATTCAACTGTCTGAAATCAATGCAAATCTTAATGTTCCATATTTCTTTTTCACGAACAAAACTAGGGCACCCCAAGATGACACACTTGGGCATATATACCCCTTATTTAGAAGTTATTCAAGATGCATTTTCAACTCCTTCAACTCTGGTGTACTCATTCTGTAAGGATTCTTTGATACTGGAGCTGCTCTAGGCATTAGATTTATAGAGAAATCAATGTCTCTCTTTGGGGGTAGTCCTGGTACCTCCCTGAACATATCTTCAAAATATTCCAGGACTGCATAATCTTCCAAATTTGGCACCTTGTCTTTAGATGTCTCTTCCATATGTGCTGCAAATATTTGACACCCTTTTCTGTAACATTTCTTCAACTGCAATTCTGAAATTTCTCAGATGGTTACTACCCTGGGAATTCCCTGCACCTTCCTTAGGTTCCCTTCCTCATCCAAGAAATTAAATGCCTTGTTATGATAGTCTAGGATAGCATGATGTTTTTCCAACCAATCCATCCCAATTATATAGTCACAGGAACCTAAACGTAAGATGTTCAAATCTTCATTGGTGTTCAGTCCATTCATGTCCATAAGACATGACTTAACCATCTCATTAACTTTTCTTTTGGCTCCAGTAGCCAGCTGCACCAACCAATATTTCCCATGCTTGCTTCTTTCCAAATGCAAACTTTCCACCATCTTATGATCTATATAACTATGACTAGCTCTTGAATCAATTAAAATAGCAATGGTTTGGTTGTTGATCATACCTTCCACTTCAATCATATGTGACTGATACTCTGCTTGCTTGTTGTCCAGGGATGCATAGATCCTTGGCACATTTCTACCCATGTCCTCCATTTTTTTAGCTTGTTTTACATTGTGAACAATTCTCACTTTTTCACCTCTGTGAGGAAAATCTCTGTACATATGATCTCCTTTACAACCCCAAAATTGAATAGGTGGCTACCTTGGCCTTTGACCCCCTGTTTCAATCGTTCTGGGTTCTCTAGGAGTTTGTTGTCCCTATGGATTATTTCTGAAGAATGGTGTCTTAGATCCCTTCTTCCTCTGATCCAACTTGAATTTATTTTTGTCTTCCCAAGATATTTGGAAAGTTGGCCTTGATTTTTGTTGATCATATAGGCATTTAGCTCACCTTATGGTCTCCTCCATTGTCTTTGGATCATCATACTGTATTTTGTCACTGATGAATGATGGCAATCCACTCAAATACATTTGAATCTTAACTGTTTCATCCTTGATGAAAGAGACATACTTCAACAGTTCTAAAAACCTTCTCTCATATTCATCTATGGTCACACTCCCAAGCTTGAGTTGAAAGAACTATTTCATTTTCTTGTCATAATATCTCTTAATCAAGTCTTTCTTCTCAAAATACTTCTTGAATTCTCTCCAAGTAACACTTTTCTCTTTAATGTGTTGCACTTGTACAAGCTGATCCCACCACATGGATGTCTTTCCCTTGATTTGATAGATAGCAATTCTACCTTCTGCATGAGAAGAATAATTATCCAATTGAAAATACTTTCTCATTCCCAACAACCATGTCTCTGCATCTTCATCCTTCTTGTGCTCACCATCAAATGTAGGAGGTTTTATTTTCTGCATTTCTCCTCGTAGCTCATCCACCCCATACCCCTTATGATTCTTGATAGGGTATGGACTCAAACTGATGTGTGATCTCTTATGGGAATTCCTCAGGGAGTGGTGGTGATGTCTGCTAACAATTATGGTTCTTCGTTTCTCATCAGGAGGCCTGTGACTTTCAGATTTGCTTGAGCCACTCTCCTTGTCCAATTTATTTTCTATTTGGTTCAAGATATGCATTAACTTCATGTTGAATTCATCCTACTTCTCCTTGGATTTCATAATCCTTTCATCATCATATTTATGGCTTTGTACATCCTTCTGCAAATTTTTAATGGTCTCTGCGATATTCATGTTTTCATTCCTTTCATCTCCATGTCCATTGGAGTTTGTTCCTTCAATGCCCAAATGGACATCCATCCCTCTAATATCATGCTCCTAACTATAATTACCTTGTGCCTCTTCCATTACTTTGTACTCTATGCTAATCTTGAACTAATCTAATTGTTGTTAACTCTGAAAAATAGGTAGCCAACAAAACTTTGTCAGGCTAACTGTTTCAACAATTTCATGAAAATATGAACCATTCTGGTTCAATAATATATCAAAACTATTTCTTCTTATTTCCATAACAATTAAATGCCCAAATCAATTTTCTGGGTGGATATTTAGATTCCACTTTCCATCACCTTTCCAACGCCTTCTCCCATGCTCAATTCCGAGTCTCGAGAAGAAAGCTATGGCCATTTGAAACTTTCCCATTAATTTTTCTATTCATTTTTCAACTTGGTGCAACTCTGCACTGTAATATGCATTTTTGCACCTACTCCTTCGGGATTTTAGTAGGATATCCATTGGGTTTCATCATATACATATTATGGAAATTATGTCCCAGTTTCACCTCATTCAGGGTTCTAGGCTGCTAATTAAAGCCTGTTGAAATTCTAGGCCAATTTGTGTTTTTGGTCTAGAATTCTACAGGTGCCTTATTTCCCATATTAAACATTTTTAACATGCCCATAAATTTAATTGAACTCTCTGAATGTCTTCTATGACTCAATATATTTTCATTGACTACTCCTGTGCCTCAATCTGATTCCGGAGCAGAAAGTTATGGCTCTTTGAAGTTAGACAAGTGTTAAAATTTACCCTTCACTGTTTGTGCTGTAACTTTCTCATAAAAGCTCCATTTGACGAACAATTTACACCATTAGAAAGATATTTCTGAGATCTTTTGTTTGAGTTGTAGAGACAAAGTGTGCCTTGGCACACTCTATTCTTGTGGTTTTTGAGTAGCTAAAAACATTGTTAAGGCCCTCAAAAACGCACTACAAAAAGATGACGTTCAAATGATATAAAATGTCACAAAAAATCATTGGTTTTTTGTTGTTGTTCACTCTTCAAACAAATTTGCACACACAAATTCCAACCTGTAAACCCATATTCACCATCCAAAACAACAAATCAAGGTAAATCATGCTTCGTGCACTTTAAAACCATTGTGTATCACTTCTCTGTTACACCAATAATTGCGCACTACTTGTGTGTCGCGTGCCAATATTCACCGCGCATAGTTTTGGTTCTTGCACTATTACCTGTTGCAAGTAGTTTTTGTATTTCACGCTGATATTCCAAACGCAATGTACTCTATGTTCTGCACCATTCCAAAGTTTAGTACACCCCCACCATGCACCAATACTCTACACACACCATTAACTAAACTGTCGCGCGACAATATATACCCACATTGTGCGTGCACCAACAAAATTCCTTTGCACTCTACCAACACTGCACACACCACACATGTCATTATTATGTGTTTACACGCTGTGCAATTCTAAATTTATCATGCGGTCCTATACTCCAACATTTTTCCACACGGCGCTGAAATTTAGCATGCACACCTGCACAATAACATTTTTCCGCGCGGCACCAAAATTTAGCGCGCGCACCAGCACACTAACATTTTTCCGCGCGGCACCAAAATTTAGTGCGCACACCAACACGCCAATATCTTGCCATGTTGTGCCAAATTTTACGTATCACAATCTTTTCACTATGCATCATGAATTTTTAGTGTGCCCTCCTATGCACATTCATTTTTATGTGCATCAATTCCTCATGAATTATGGTGCAAAAATTGGGGCTTTTGGCTTACGTTTTCCCCAATTTACCATCGACATTATACAACCATGAAATTTGTTCAATTTCACCCAGATAACACCATTTCAACCTATGAAACAAAAAATCGTTGTAAGTTGTTGGCACAGGGGAAGACCCGGGGTTCAACGCTACAACAATACACCAACAAAACTCTAACTACCAACACTTTTAGCAACACCTGTGAAGCAGATGAAGTCTCACCTGAGGTAGAAGAAGGGGTGGTTGCGAGACTCAGGTGTCTACAACCTTAGTTGGGACACAGGTCTTTGATTATATCGCTTACAGAGAAGTTAGCATTGATCATTCATTAATATTCAACCCTTATTATACTTCACAGATAACACAGAGCATCACAACATTCACTTAGATCTAAGGTATATTAATACTTAGCAATAGTAAAACAGATCAGATCCAATAGATCAGCACTAATAATATTCATAAATATAAGATCTACTATTCATACACATCTAATGAAGCAAAAAACGTAAGTATATCCATCTAAATATATCAAAGCACTTTGCAAAAGCAGGGATAAACACATCAAGTCAAAGCACAAAGCATAACACACAGATTTATGTGGTTCACCCCCACTCTGGGGCTACGTCCGCCAACTCTTCTTCTTTATTAGTGTCTTCAATCAGTTACAAGCACAGAGCCACCAAAACCTACTACACATAGGGCATAAGATCTACACAACTCGCTAGATACTTCTTCCTTGCCATATAACACAAATCCTTCTATATCTCCACATAGGGAATTGCACTAAGCTCTGCAAGCCTATAGAATGCACAACACCTTTATCACATAGATCCCACTTGGCACATAAACTATATCACATAGATACAATATTCCTTTCTCTATTATTCTTACATTTTCTTATCCTTCTATTTATACATAGAAAATGGGCCTAAGAGTGGGTAAACCCACAGGTCGACATCCCTTTCCCATTACATATTCCCAAAACCCAAAAGGGACCCAAAAGTGGGCCAAGATTTTGCAATCTTCACTTCGTTTGGCGCTCCATCTTTGACAGGTTGTCGAAGTCCCAAAAATGATCAAATATGACCAAGTTCTCTCAAAACTTGGTCAAGGGTCAACAGGCGCCCAACACTCACCTTTGACTCATCCCGAATCACTTTGGTCTGAGAAATTATGCCTCGAATTCCTCGAGCTTGGCTAGAGTTGCTTCAACTTGTTGCAATGCTACAACCTCTTGCTCAGTGAACTCCTGGATGAGTGCATCATTGACTGGCCCTTCTAGGTGTTGTTTTGTTTTGATGACGACCTGTTCAAGATATGCTCCTTGGCTTTCAACTTCGGTGAAAAGTTGGCATGCCTTCTCTTTCACTGGTTGAAGACATTGAGAGACTTCCATCACTTTAGTCTGTATCATTTGGATCTGTTGTTGGGTCGTGCATTGCTCTTGAAACCTCTTCATTCTTTCAACTAGTGTTAACACCTTTAGCTGCGCCTGTAGTGTATCTGTGTGATGCTTTGCTTCCTGGAGCTGCGACTCCAACACCTGTAACTCTGGATTTTCTGTGAGATTTTCATATGTCTAAGCGCTCTTGGAGCTCAGCTGCTTGCACTTTAAGGAAAGGGATTTCATTCTTCCAACTGTGCTGCGAGAAGTTTCCTCTCTTATATCTCTTATTACTTGAGGAGTTTCGGGCACGGTACGAAGTTCCAGATCTGCGATGCACTGCTAAAGTTGTTATATTACTTCTTCCAGTTGTGCCACCTATTATGGGACTCATTCCTCAGTTTTCACTTCTATGACTATCAAAGAGAAAATTGCATTATGAACCCTTTCCTGTACTTCGAGTTTCTCTGTGAGCAATGGTTCCTTGTTTTTCTATAGCGTTGCTTTCTCTTCATCCCATTTTGCTTGTAGAGTAATATTTTCCTTTTCTACAGTACTTCTGTGGTCTTCGAGGTCTTTCTGAACTTGCTCTAAATCTTGGGTGGCTTGTGATATCTCTTCTTGAGCTCGTCGCATTCAAGATTCAATTGTATCAACAATCCGATGTAGTTGGGTTGGATCATCACCTAATTCTAGTGTTCTTGATGGCAGGGGAAAAGTGGAAATTGCGCGGCTAGACTATATTGCTTGCTGTACTCCTTGAAGCTCATCCTTGATGCAACTGAACACTTCCTCCTACTTGGCTTCCTACTTTTCTGCTATCTCTAGTGAAGTATCATTCAGGGCAGCGATTATGAAGTCGAAGTCATCCAGAGTGAGAACAATCTCAAACTTGGTTCTGGTTGCCTTATCTTTCTTCCTAGATGAAGGCTTTGGTGGGGTAACCTTTCTTTTCTTAGAGGGATCCTCCTCCTCTCTAAGTGGTGTAACTTTTCCTTTATTTTTCTTGACCTTTGTTTTACCTAGCTCTCCACCATCACCTCCCTGTGCAAGTGAGATCAAAGTGGTCTTCGTAGAAGTACTATTGAAATCCTGAACTTCTTCATCTTCCTTGGTCTTGCTTGGTCTAGGGGTATCATGCACAAGTTCTAGACTATCTATATCAGAAACCTATGCGGGTTCTGTTGATATGAGGAGGTATGCCGACCACTCCTTGTTTATTTCTTCCAATTCTTCTTTTGTTAACTTATAATAGGAATGTAATTGTTGCTTGTGTTCATCAGCACGCATTGTGATGTATATAAAGTGCCTGTCTGTGTTGAACTTCATTAGGGGCCAAAACCTGTAGAGGGTGTTCAGAGTGATGTGTGGTGTAGACTGGATTGCAATATTCAATTGATTGTAGTAGGTGTGGAAGACGACATTGGATTTCCACTACTTGTTCATATCACTCGAGTACCACAAGGTACTAAACTTCATAGCTAAAGGCTCAAATGGATCGATGTCTGGGAAGGTCTCACCTTTCATCATTTCCCATGCAATTAAAGATATCAATATGAGAAGCAAGCTGAAGTGGAACTCATATCCTTGGTCCTGCACTCCTCTACAATCAAGCTCTATTTGGTTCATGAGGTACTGCGCCCAATTCATATGTAGTCCTTCTGCACACTTCCTGACGAGGTGAACAATGAATCCAGTTACTTGGGTGGGTTGATTCTTGAGAACTATCTTTCCTGCAACCATCTGACATGCAAAGCGCACTGCACCGCTCTAGATAGAGGCTACCTTGTAACCTTGTGTACCCTTCTCTACATATCCATAACTTTCTTTGATTCACTAGGCTAATGCTCGGTCTGAGGTCTTTCCAGGGTAAAACTTTTGTGGGTTAGGGCCCTGCATGCTCAACCCTGTGATCTGGTTGATCAAGGTCAGATCCACAGTGATGCGACGGTTCAACCATAAGTAACCTCCGTGGTAGCAGGAAAATAACAATTTCACGCATGCTTTTACTTCCTGGTGTCAGAAAAAGTGTGGGATCTTCATCACATTAAGCAGTGTGGACTACGCGAGGTTCTGGGTCCATGGTTGTGGGATGATATTTGAATTCTTTCCTTTGGTCTTGGTCAAGTACTTATGCGGGGCCAACATGCTGTATGATTTCTGGTATCCAAGGTTGAAGTCACTAAATTTCAGTGTTGCGAGCTTATCCTGGTTGACATGAACTGTGCGCACCCCTTTCAGAGGGTACGCAATGATCATGGAAGATTTGAACTCTCGGGGTACACTATCATGGTTGATGGTGCCACTCAGAGGGGGTAGATAGGCTGGTAGAATTCTTGGAATCATCTTGGCATTAGCGAGGTCATCTTTGTGCTTAGTACGTTTCTCAATGGTTGGCCAGGACAGACTGACGTGAACAGTGGATGGAGAGGCTGTGAGTCCTCTCATGGATGGTTCTTGTAATGTTGTGGTTAACCCTCGCTCGGACATGACTCTCTCAATTCTTATCTCAAGGAAAACTTATGTTATGGATTCTTTGGTAGCAGTAAGTTCATCGGACATACATGCTCACGATAAAATAATTGAGTTCACGATGGTCTTAGACACTGCACTAGATTGAACAACAAGAGCATAATGAGCACTGTATGCAATTGTTAGTCTATGGGCTTAAAATTCTCAGTTGGAAAAAGTGCTCCTCGTTCATGGCACGATGAGATAAATAGGCAATCTTGGTAACGGTTTACTTGCAATGATTATGAGCCTCATTAACTCTTCTTCTATTCGTTATGGCATGGTACAATGGTCTGGGGGTGAACCATAAATTCTTTTCCATCTGTTCGGAGCAGTATTCGAATGGATATATCATCTTTCAATGGATATATTGCTTTGTCATAGAGAAGTGGCATATGTCGTTGTTCTGATATCCCAACGAAGCTCCAATTCTGTAAGGTTTCTTTCTGTGAGGTACCCTCTAGAACCTGCTGTAACTTCTCAATATTGACCTTCTTCTTACGTAGCTTCCTATCCTTTTTCCTCATGAGCTTCGTCTCAGTGGTTCTTTTGCCATTCTGATTCTTAGTTTCCTTGGGCATAGTCACTTCATTCTATTGAGATCCTTTCTTAGGATTCTGGTGTATCACTTCTTCTTTATCTCGGGTACAAATGTCAGGCTTCTTTATGTCTTCCAATGTTCCTTTAGCTTCTATATCTGGGCTTCTAGTGTCAAGTAGCTTCGATCTATTCTCCTATTCTTCCATCAACTGTGCAATCTTTCGGGTCATGAAATCTTTTAACTCTTGTCTCTTCTATTCTAAGACTTCTTCTTCTTCCTTGTTTCTAGCTTGATCTCTCTCAATCCAAGATTTTCCTAGTAACATGGTAAATGGGGCACTGTCTTCAACAAATTTAATAGTCTCAAAATCTTCCCTTGTTGAAGTTCCATTGACTATCACAGGTATCTGAGAAATCTTTCCACATAACATCATCAGTTTTCCTATGAATAGTCCTATTCCTCCTAATGAAGGGATCATATCAGGCTTCCCTATAGCTTCTCAAGTTCTTTTTGGCATAATTTTCACTTGTGTCTCTTCATCAAGGATAGAGTCAATGTTGAAGTCTCCTATTCTTTCTTTAATGTGTTATCACTCCAGGAAACTCTCCTAGGCTGTAAGTCGGAGATGCCTAGTAACTAACTCTTTTTGGAAATATTTTCTTAATATTTGATATGGTTTTTGGATCAAAATGAATATCTAAGGGCTGGACTGTGTTTTAAAAACTGTCTAGGAATAAAAAATCTCACAAGGCCTTCTAGCTATGCAGTCAGACAAGGTTTGATAAAATGGGTAAGGAAACAACTATTAATCCAGATTATACTTCATACCAACAAGCACAATGGGCTTAATAACCAAAGAAATATCTTATGATCATCAACTTAATCAATAAACATATGAGATGACAGTCATATACAGATTAAATGAGCATTAGAAAAGAACATTCACTCACAAGATATCAAAGACAAGAAAGAGAAATCTGACAACACAACTGAGGGAAGCTTGAAATCTTTCATATAATAAGAATAAGTCTTTGTTACAGTGGTCGCATGATAGCACTCAAAATCGAACCCCTTAGAGCTCCAAATGTCTTTGGCTTTATAGCCTCTTACAATCAGTTTTAGATCCTAAAACAATGGATCTGATATTCTAAAAATAGAAAGTCAAAACTAATTCACAAAAGATAAGGAGAGATCCTCAAGATGAGGTCAACCTCTATCTCTTGGTCTTCAAACATTGGTTGAAAGTTGATGAAGTGTAGCCTAGCCTTCCAAGGCTCTTTGATCTATTCCTTTGAAAGTGGAATTCGAATTTGATTATGTGTGCCAAAACTCCCTATCATTTTGCCCTTGAAAATCACTAAATCTAGTCAAAAAATGCCCTTTTGACTTTCATCTCCAAGAATGGCCTTCAGATTTTGATTTGGTAATTCATAACCAGCTTATTGAAGAAGGATTCAAACCATTCAAACCCAAAAATTCTTGATCTGGGTGAAAATTTGGCTATTCAGGCCTTGACAGCTTTCAACAGCGCACTTGCCTGAAAAATTTGCTCCTGCGCTGTGGAAAGTTGCCACTTTCCACAGCTAACTAGCCATAATTCTGCCTTCTGCGCTGGTGAAAGTGCAGATTTTTTCAAAATCAATTTTCTCGGTCATGGAGAGTCCGTTTTGCATGTTTAAATAGTCGATCGACATTCAAAAATCCTGAAATTTCCAATGGTGCTTTCAGATATGTATTTGGATCTTAGGAAGCAAGTCAAATTTTCCGTGCAAGATTAGGCATCTTTCCTTCAAAAATGTCGGTGCGTTTTTGAGTGCTAACACTGGCTCCAACTGGGATGGATACCTCCCTGTGAGGTGTCCAAGAACCTAGCATACCTTGTGCCTTTATTATTGGGCCATGGAGTCATTCATCCTTTTCGGTGGTTAATGAGCACACACACGGGCTCGCCTAAACCATTGAAAATAGAAACTTACCCAAAAATCGAAACTCGATGAATCTCAATTACCTGCAAGAGTACAAAGACATCAGGTCTTGCTAGATGAAGCTCCTCTCTCTCTTACTGGACTTAGATGTGACTGTCCTCCTGCCACTGGTTCCAGAAAGGATATTGAAATGTCCTTCTTCCAAATCAAGTTTTTGTGAATGGGCAACAGATAAGATCCGGATGCTATATTTGATGGCACTGTGGATTTGAATCAACACTCTCCAGTTCTTGGCAGACTTGTAAACTCTGCTATAGATGCTTCATTAGTGATGAATTATTCTCTCCTCATTTTGGCAGACCTTCCATCATGACTGCTGATGGGTTCCTCAAATCCAGGGATTATGCATGTAATTGATGAACATATAGATCTAGAGTCAAAGCGTGTGACTCAACCATAGTTATGTTTCCTACTGGTCAAGAATGTTGGCTTCAACACCATTCTCAAGTTTGTAGGTGTCTCAACTGTATTGACACTTGCATTCCGCTGCAACTTGCAGCTTTCACACAGCCAGTCACTTTCAGACACCTTGTCTAACATACTTGGCATGCAGTAAGTGTGCTCGGCACCATTATTACACATGCTACAGACAACAAGCATCTCTTCATAACCTGTGTCCCCACAAATATCACATACTTTAACATCATCCTCTGCTGAAAGAGGTTCACTGGATTTTTCAAGGAGTGACTGGCATAGAAGTGAATCTTCTGAACCATTGTTCTCACTTGCTCCCTAGGTTCTAGATGAAGATTTGGATCCACCTCAACAAGAACATGGTTCATGTCATTTCCAGATTCAGAGTACAGACTCGACATACCTAATATGGCTACAAACCTAGTAGAAAAATTACTTTTCACACATTCATTTCTATGATAATCTGGACCCTTGAACTTCATGATTTCAAATCGTGAACTTTCTTCAATTCGTTTTTGCAACTGTTCAACAAACTTATCTAATTCATCAGACATGATATCAAAAGATAAGACAGATTTTTCACTTTGTCCATCAAATTAGTTATTTTACAATTACTGATCAAACTCCATTCATCAAAACCCAACACAACAGAAAGTTCATCTGTACAATTATTCTCAGATTCAAAAAATTTCGATCCAGTCGGAGACCTTTTCTCCCCTGACTCTTCAAAAACATTGAGTATAGATCAGAACCTATATGGAAAATAAGGACATGATGACATGATACATTATTATATCTAAAACGTCATACAGGGGAAACAGTTATATACAATATAAATGTTATCAGATGCTTTCTGCACAGGAACTAGCCATTAGGTTTGTGGTCTAAACCTTTTCACAGGAACATCATTAGGTTTGTGATCTCAAACTCTTGCAACTCATGTTTAGAAGAAAATTCCCTCCCTTCTTATGATACTAATGTTTCTACTCTACAAAATCTAACATATCAATCATCAATGTAAAAATGGTCTGGTTGTAACAATATGAAGATTGAAGAATCAATGGCTCCAGAAAACTATTTCTAAGCTTGATAATCTCGTCCTTATAGTAACATACCTATTTGTTCCATGTTTTGCCCAATTTTATTTCAAATCGATTGGCTTAATCACATCAATTCCCTGTAATGAAAGCCTTACCAATAGCTTCTGGAATGCACCTGCACTCATTTTTCGACCTGGAAACCGATAGCCTTTCTTATTAGGATTCATAGGTAATGGATACATTGACATCATTGTAGTACAGCAAGCTGAATGCCAACCTCCATTTCCCATCTGTAACGTGTTGATTTTCCCCAGTATACGAACAGTAAGGTATTGGCATAGAAGGGTTATAAACAACACAAGACTTAGCAGAGTTGTTTTCACAATCTTTTCCCTCTGAACCAACTTCCACCCCATTTGGAGTTTCAGATTGTTGCGCTCGTATTCTCTAGACAAGGCCACCATCGCTCGGATACGTCTTTCCCTGCTTCATTCTCTTACAGTGCCTTCTTAAGAGCTTTCAAATGTGAAGGAAGACTCGAGATAAATAGCAGGCAAGGTGCAATAAGCTAACAAGGGTAAGGACGTCCATGGATACACAGTTGCATTTATATATGATAGTCTTTCCAACCATTTCAACTCGCCTCCATATCCATTCCAAATGGGGCAATGCTTGCTCAGGAAAATTTCTACTGATCCAAGAGCCCAACGCAACACTTGATGAAGACGATCTGAGAGATTAATTGGAGCAGATCCCTTGAATGTTGGTCTTGAAGGGATAAAATAGAACACCATCCACGATTTCTTTCATCCCTCACATTCTGTAGAGCTGCGAAAGAAACATCTCGTTCCATTATCGCAGCATCTCTCTGTGCATATCCTCATAGGTGTATTCTGTAGGTGACTCCATCCATTATAGGATGTGTATTATGGGTAAAAAAGGAAAACACAGTTGAAAACAAACTCAACGACTACCAACCAGAATCAAAATTCAAATATTGACGAAATCTCAACCCACAGAGAATATAGGTGACATCCCATTAATTAAGGCGGAGGTTAAGAAAAATATGTGACTCAACTCACCTGTATGAAAGAATTTCAAATGTTTGCTCTGCTATCTGTCATCTTTTCATGCAAATTCAACTGCACGCGTCCTCCTCTTCTGCAAATCCGATCAAATCCGGAGCCTATATAACAATCCTCACAATCTACGCACGTCGAACAGACAACAGATGCAGAACCACGTCGCCCCACCGTTTGCTTCCATTGGTCTGTTGTTTTTCATTGCTTCCAACACGAGCCTGCACAACTAGACGGTGATGCCAGGCATACAATCCTCCTGGTGCAACGAAGGAGCATGACCATGACTACTTGCATACAAAGACGGGACAGCCAGAATGGAAAAATACATAACAGGCACATTAAAAGTTTCAAACATGATCTGAGTAATCTTCTCTCTGTTCGCCTTGGTTTCTTTCCAAATGTCTCGGTCAATATTTTGGATATTGCAGGAATATGAGAGCCTTGCCAGAACTCTGACAACCTTCATCCTGACAGAGCTCCCCCTTTGAACAGTTTATCTTCAAATTCAGATCACTACTACTCCGTTTCTTTCCTTGTACAGAAGTAAAGAGATCTGTCTTGCGAGATTCATTGCCCATGCGTTCATGCTCAGGTGATTTGAGAAGGATCTTCACTGCTCATCTCTTCGTGCCTAGATGGTATTATATAGTTAGTTGTGGTACAAGTTTCAGAATCCAGTGCCGAAATGTTCCTTCCATCTGTTATTGCATCAGCTGCAATATTTACTGGGCAAACTGTAATAGGTATAACATTCTCTTGAAGTATTGCATCTGAAGAACTTCGTTTTGAGCTGGTCTCTTCAGATCCCAGAAGGTTTTCATGACAGTCTGATCCCATATCAGAATCAACCTCACTGTTCAAATATTTGGATACAAGCCAGTGAGAAGTCTTGTAAAATCTTGATTGAGGAATAGAAGAAATTTCATTACATTCTGGTCCAATGTCTAAACAGAAGATTGCACCATTGGAACCTTCCAACTGAGAACGAAGAAGAATCAACAGAAGTTGAATATGCTCAAACTGATGGCCTGAGTCATAGAGATTTAAGATATCTTCTGAAAATAAGGTATTCATCACGGCTCCTAACAAAGAATAGATGCATGATTGCTTTCTTCTGGCTGCCCACCTCCAGAATAGAGGCTAGGCACAGAAGTAGATGTAGTGACACTTGAAAATTTTAATTAGCCTCCTGCAACAAGTGCACCCATAAGACTAATAATTCCAACCATTATACCATCACCATTATCAACATTATAGAAGTTGTTCCTAGAACTCTCTGGACTGATTGAAAAGCTTATCCCGCCTATAGTTCTTCCTGTAAATGTTTCTCTAAAAACCTATAGCTTGCATGCCGCCTGCTCTGCTTATTCATCAACCAATAACTGAAAGAATTGTCTTGCTCATATGAAGAGCTTATTCTACTGCTAACTCCTACGTTAAACAACTGTACTGCCTATCATCAAGTGAAATCATGCTTCCAATGAAGCCATGTCAGAAACTTATTTGCTGACAAAATTCTTGATCTTGATCCCAAACTAAAAAATGTCATACAGTAATGAAGTTGGAAAGGGCAGCAGAACCAACCTTCCTTCGACAAAAGCAAGTTGACATCTGTTCTTCTCAAAGAATTGAAATAATTAGCAAAAGGATCAACGAAGCTGTAAAGAAAAACCTCTTCCTGTTGTTGGAGCTGAAGATCAAAAAATTTCTGTATATTCTCTTTCCTACGCAGGCTGTCACTTTCAGCTATTTGTAAATTTGAACATAGTTGTAGACTGATTTCTATACTAATCATGGATTTTTTGATATCTGCTGCAGATTCTAGATCAAGAATGATAAGTGTCGATGGTGGAGGAAAGAACAGCTACTTCTAAATTTCTTGGGATACTGAATTTATATCAGCAACTTCTTTATCTAAATCTGTGGCATCCTTAATCCCATAGTCAAAGCTATAAGGGACATTTGAATCAATGAAAAATGTGTCTTCAATATGACTATCACCAACGTGTTCACAATCGGAAGGAATACTAACTGAATGCTGGATGTGAAATGCAGATTCTTTACAACAATTATCAAAAATAAGATCAGCTGAGTAAATATTCTCATAATATGAATTGAAAGCCACATGAAAATCCTTCAGAGAATGGATACTAACAGCAGGAAGGGATTGACACCATTCGCGAGCCTTTTCTTCTAAAGAAAATTTGAACAACTTGATTAAAACATCCTCGTGAACAAAGCCATGTTCAAGCATGCACTTATGAAAATTGAATAAGTGCTCACCGGGATGATCATCCTTGCTTCCTATGAATCTCAGAAGATAATCATCCCATTCAATTATAGTCGGCACTGGATGTGGAAAACCAACTATATCTGAAAAATCACAGAAAGCGTACCTCTTAGCTAAGATCTTTTCCATTTCATACCAGTGGAGTCGCCACTGAATTCGTCCTTCATGGAGTTGCCAGATAGATGATGTACAACCTGATAATGTCTATTCCTTGTCTATCATTAAGAACTAGATCTGCTTTTTCATTCTCCCAGGAAGTTAAGCTTCTGAACTCGTCTCCCCAAAAACGACGCCAATTTGTTATCACTCCAAGAAACTCTCCTAGGCTGTAAGTCGGAGATGCTTGGTAACTAACTCTTTTTGGAAATATTTTCTTAATATTTGATATGGTTTTTGGATCAAAATGAATATCTAAGGGCTGGACTGTGTTTTAAAAACTGTCTAGGAATACAAAATCTCACAAGGCCTTCTAGCTATGCAGTCAGACAAGGTTTGATAAAATGGGTAAGGAAACAACTATTAATCCGGATTATACTTCATACCAACAAGCACAATGGGATTAATAACCAAAGAAATATCTTATGATCATCAACTTAATCAATCAACATATGAGATGACAGTAATATACAGATTAAATGAGCATTAGCAAAGAACATTCACTCACAAGATATCAAAGACAAGAAAGAGAAATCTGACAACACAACTGAGGGAAGCTTGAAATCTTTCATATAATAAGAATAAGTCTTTGTTACAGTGGCTGCATTATAGCAAACAAAATTGAACCCCTTAGAGCTCCAAATGTCTTTGGCTTTATAGCCTCTTACAATCAGTTTCAGATCCTAAAACAATGGATCTGATATTCTAAAAATAGAAAGTCAAAACTAATTCACAAAAGATAAGGAGAGACCCTCAAGATGAGGTCAACCTCTATCTCTTGGTCTTCAAACATTGGTTGAAAGTTGATGAAGTGTAGCCTAGCCTTCCAAGGCTCTTTGATCTATTCCTTTGAAAGTGGAATTCGAATTTGATGATGTGTGCCAAAAATCCCTAT
>ML791814.1:553194-568665 GCA_009831015.1 Picea engelmannii
CCAAGTGGATCCTTCCAGTATAGTTGATTCTCTGAGATGCAATACTTTATAGCATGGAGTTTCAAAGTTCTGTATTTGGCTGGTGTTAGTCCATCTGGACATTTCAGATTTAATAAATAGAAAACTATATCTTTATACCAGCTAGACAACATGAATTTTTCCTCAATCTTGTTTGGATATGTCTGGTTATCTGATCCTTGCGACTGTGTGCCTTCACCTTCTCCTTGTAGGCAATTGATGTCGAGAGCTCTTAGGTTCGATTCAGCCAAAAGTTTGGCCAGACCCTTTCCCTTTATCAATTTAGTAGGCTTGATTTCCAGGTCAAATTCTTGTATCTTAGCGAGCCAACGCCCTCGTTTTCCATCGTTGTCTAGCTGTACTAATATATCCTTCACAGCACTAGTTGGTACATACGCGATAATTTTTGAATGCAGGACGTAAGTTCTGAATGCCTTTAGCGCCTTCACCATCGCGTATGCCTGTTTTTCCATTATATCATATTTTAGTTCAGCGTCTCTAAGGCTCTTGCTAGAAAACACGATTGGGCGCTCAAAACCTTCATCATCTTTTTGCAGTAATACCGCGGCGATAGTATGTTGAGAAGCAAATGAGAAGATGAGGAAATCCTTCAGGTAATCTGGGCTTGTTAACACAGGCGCCTTGCTGATAACTTTTTTAATATGATCGAACGATGCTTTAGCCTCGGTGGTCCAATTTACTCTGCTACCTTTCTTCAGCATTCCTGTGATCAATTTAACAATTTCAGAGAAATTTGGTATAAACCTTCGCAAAAAATTTATTGTTCCCAAGAAAGCCTGGATTTCTTTAACGTTTCTAGGAATGCTAATAGTTTGTATTTCTTTGACTCTCTTAGGATCAATCTTGATCCCATCTTTAAAGACGATATGCCCTAGAATTTTACCTTCCTGCATGGCGAAATGTGATTTATTTGGGTTCAAAGATAAGCCATACCTACGACATTTTTCGAAAGTCTGTTTTAAATGGATCAGATGTTCTTCATCGGTTTTAGAGAAAACTGTTAAATCGTCGAGGTATATTACTATGAACTTATCTCTCTCTCCAACGAAAGCGATGTCCATGGCGCACTAGAAGGTAGCCCCTACATTCATTAAACCAAAAGGCATTTTATCGTACATGAATGTGCCCCATGGCGTGGTAAAAGCGGTCTTTTCCCTATCTTGCTCGTTCATGGCTATTTGATTGTAACCAGAAAATCCATCTATCATAGAAATCCGATTTGCCCCAACTACCCTTTCAAGGACATGGTCCATTTTAGGAAGTGGATAATTATCTTTAAGAGAGGACCTATTCAAGTTCCAGAAATCTACACACAGTCTGATTTCTCCTTTCTTTTTCCTGTCAGGGACCAAATTTGCTATCCAATCCGAGTACCTCAGAGGTACAATTATTTTTGCGTCTAAAAGATTCTTGACTTCCTTTTCAATAACAGGTAACAAAATGGGGTTAAACTGCCCGAGTTTCTGCCTAAAAGGTTTGACTCTGGGTTTCAAAGGTATCTTGTGCTCGATTATAGAAGTATCGTATGTTCGAAGCTCATCATAAGACCATGCGAAAACATCTTTATATTGTCTAAGCAAGTCTCTATACTGGTCTTTCATCTTAAGAGGGAGAAATTTAGAGATCTTTACCATCCTGGAATCTTTCTCTGTTCCTATATTACAATCCTCCACTTCTTCTGGTTGGGGCTGCAAAGTAGACTTCAAAGGTATGTCGTTATGATTGAAAAGTCTTTCTAAAGGAATTAAGCCTTTCGGAATTTGGTTATTTTTGAGGACCAACATGCGGTGATCCCCTATTTTTTCTCGGAATGTTTCAGGATTTTCATCTTCTTGCATGACCCAAGTCGGATCGTTTTGGTTTTCTTGATCTGGATAGGTCTCAGAGAACTCGCCTATTGCTATGAGAAATTTCTGAATTTTTTCGTCGTCTTCAAAAACCTGCCAGTGTCGGACATTGTCAGGTATAGAAGGTTTATATCTAATTTCAATATGATATTTCAGTTTAACATTTGTGGGAGGGGAAAAGGTTGAGGCTGCCTTAGCCAATGCGTCGGAATGCAAATTTTCCATGCGAGGAACAGAGTGGATTTTTATAGATGAGAAAAAATTCTCCATCAAATCCCAAGCAAAATTTATGTATGTCCTTAGTCTGGGATGCTTGGCTTGGTATTGTCGGTTTATTTGTTTTACTATTAATTCAGTGTCACCGTAAACCTCCAAATTTTTTATGTTTAACTTCTTGGTTGCTTCCAAACCTAAGATTAATGCTTCATACTCGCATACGTTGTTGGTGTAATCTATGTCCCATTGTAAGCAATATGAGAAAGGAACGGTAAACTTACCCTCAGGTGCTATCAAAAGTATACCTGCACCAACTCCTTTAGAAGATGAAGCGCCATCAAAGTACATCTTCTAGAGACCATTTTTGCATAGTTCTTCAGTCAAAGGGCCAAGCTCTTCTTGCCTCATATCAGGTTCTTCTGGACATCCATTTAAACCATCATCGAAAGATAATATGCAATTTCCCAGATCTTGGTCCGCAACATAAATGGGAAAATTATTTGGATTCTGGGGATCACTGACAGTATATGCCAATCTTGTTTCTCTGTACAATCGGGTAAACTAGCCATCGAATACAGGAATTGTGGCATATGACATGTCCAATTGTAGAGAACCTCCCAACTTGGCTCCCCATGATCTGGATAATAACATACCATATTTGGGAGGAATATCTGCGATAACCACATCCATCAAGACACTCTTGATTGGGACCTGAGCCAAAGTAACGACCAGATCCTTTATCATTCCCATACATTTAACCTTTCTTGAATCGAATGAGTATAGATCTCCATAGGGTCTAGTGATCTGGAGGCCCAGCCTCTCCATTATTATTTTGGGCATAACATTATGTGAAGCTCCGGAGTCTAACATGCAATTATGTAGCAGTTGGTCATGTATGTTCAGGGTGATATAGAAAGGAGCGACGTTGTCTTTGGATCCCTCAAAATGGGGACCAAAGGTGATGTTAGGTCTGTCGTCTTCTAGGTTGATAACATCAGAGTGACTTTTTGGCTCATAGACACCCATTACTTTGGCAATTTGCTTACGATAAGTTGGATTTTTCGCTAATTCTACCAAAGGAATTGGTATCTTAATTTTATTTAATTCATTCTCAAAATTGTAAGATGTGTTGGTCTTGTCCACTTCTTTGACTAAGGCTTCCGGGTATTTTTCTTCCGACTTGTTTGTCTGGACCGCTTTATCTTTCGTGGGCTTAGTTGTAGATGTAACTTTGTCTATCGGTCTTGTCTCTTCTGTTTGGGTTTCGACCTTTTTCACCTGAGACTGTTGAGTTTTTGTTACCTTGTCTTTATCGTTGGGTAATGGTAACAATGTCTCTTCCAAAGGGGGTTCATGAGATTGACCTCTTGGTAGGATTTTCTTAGGTTGGTCAGTCGAGGTAGGCTTATTTTTTGATCTCAGATTGTATCTGGGTTGAAAATCAGTCGCTATCATTTATGTTTCTAGTTGAGATATGCAGAGGTCAGTATGATCACCTTCTTGTTCTTCTTCGTTAAACGGTTGAGGAGTATTTAAGGATTTTTCATAGTCTTCCCTAGTCAAAAATGGCTGCGAACACTCATCGCCGAAACATGCAACTTCTTCTTCTGAATCTCCGAAATCTTGGAGGTCACTTGCTCCTATAAAATTCTCGTTTTTTAGTGGAGTTTGTATTTTTTGGTCTTCATTCTTTATTTGCCTCTGCTGATTTTGGGGATTTGGGTTTCTCCTAAAGTCCCTTTTGTTAGGAGAATCAGCTTTAGCCTGATCCAACTCCATCTTAGAGATTTTGTTGGACAAATCTTTAATTATTCGAGCCATGTCATCTACTCTGTCGTCAGTGTATCTATTCGACCCGGAAGGACCAGCCGGTTCCTTATAGCATCTATTATCACGGTTGACTGTTTCTATTTTTGCCTTCATCTTACCTGAAGCCATCATATTGGATTCTATATCAACTGCATCGTCTTGCATTCTATTCAATGTGGCTCCTCTTATTTCTCGCAAAAGTAACGCAAAATCGGGTTCAAAAGCTCCCACAAAAGTTACATTGGCTGAGGGTTCAGAAGGTTTAACGGCCGTTGGAATTTTATTGTAAAGTTTGTTAAATCTCAAAATGAATTCCATGACGGTTTTCGAGCTCTTTTTCTTCAAGGACCCGAATTTGGTAAGGTAGTATAGGTGATCCTTTCGCTCTCCCCATTGTCTGAGGAAAGCATCTTCCAATTCATTATACGTTTGAATAGAAGCTGCAGGAAGGCTCCGAAACCAAGTTCGGACCTTTCCTTCGAAAGTCTGGACAAGTAATATTGAATAGACATCCTCGTGCACAATACCGCATATGTCCGCGAACTGGTCAAAGAAGTTTATGTGCTCGGATGCGGTTAGATCTCCCTCTCTAGTGAACTTAGGGATATTTTTGATGTAATTGTCAGGTAAGTCGTGAAGGGGAACGGGTAAAACCAGGGGAGCGTACCTTGCTGCAACTTTTGCAAATACTCCGGGAGGGGGGACATTATGTCCTCCCCCTCCTCCTCTGATGCCTGCCATTGACTTGGGAGTGGTAAAAGGAGGTGTAACACACACTTTGGAATCAGGTGGAATTGGGAAGTTTTGTCGAAGAAAAGTTGGTGTGTTAAATGATGATGATCTTTCCAAAGGGCCTTTACCCTTGTTTATAGATTGGAAAGTTTGATGCCGTTCACTCCTAATTTCAGAGTAGTTTGCTTCTGAATCTTTGGTATCAGACAGAGGACTACCAGAAGGAGGAGGTTCTGAAGCCGATTTAGTCTTTAGAAGTGGATTTTTGGGCTTATTAACTGAAGCGGTCACCTCAGGCGAGCCTCTCTTTTTTAAAATTTTTTCAGGATTATTAACAGGGGTAATCAGCTTGCTATCCAAGTTCTGTATGGTATGTCTTCTACCAGACGCCAGTTTGTGTTTTAGTGGAGTTTCCAAGTGAAAGATTTAAACAAGACTTATTGTGGTGTGCACTCTATGTTCACTATCAAAGAGTAACACTATTCAACGAAATTGTTTGTCGTTTTCCCAGGGAAAAGATTTCGTAACTTCGTTCCCCGGCAACAGCGCCAGAAAGATGTTGTTCCTGAGTCTGTACTAAGGCTTTGAGTACAGTTTCAAGGCATCCGAAGGTAAGTAAAGGTGTATACAAAGACAAGTTACCTTTTGTATAGGAAACTAATGAAGGTTTCTACGTTCCCGACGTCTAGCTTCCAACTGCTCTTGAGCAGTTATGTCTCGTTCAATGGCTGCCCATGAACATTCAAGTTCTTCCTGAGTGTTGGCAGTTATGAGTATCGTATCGAAAAGACTTAAAGCAATATGATTTTGATTAGAGAGTCCAGGTTGAATATTTGGTTGAATAGCTATAGGGACAGTCATTGAGAAAACATCGCCAGTATGGAAGGATTTAACGAGTGGTTTCGATGTTGTTCGATTGAGTTAAGTGAAGAGAAATTCTCACACGAAGAATGAAATAAAAGCACAAATAGAAGGCCTTTTCCCGTAACTGTGTTGTTTTTTTATAAAAAAGATACAAGATAAGAGAAAAAACGTTTAACAGTAGATAACGCGAGATTCAAGTGAACGGAAAACTCACATGTACATAAAACAAGAAACTAACACAGACATAATTGATATAATGCGAATAAATATGCGATTCTGTAAATGTAAATTGGTCTTACACCCGCTAAAGCTGGTGCAGAGGAAAAGAAAGAGACAATTACAGAAAGACAAAACCCCTTTCACTATAGTAGTGGTGATACTAAATTATAGTGACATACATCAACTATTTAGAGCAAAATGAAAAGAAAAAATAAAACACAACGAACAAACTTGCGACACAGTCGTGATGGAATTAGGAATCTCCAAATTTAGCTTGTATTAGCTTCCTTCATGCCAAAACTCTATTACATTTGATACCCAAAAATTCCAGCCCTTATCTCTTCTTTTGGTGATGTATTTATACAAGATTTGTCCCTCGGTTCAGAGGAGCCACCTTACTCCATCTGTCTGAACCTGTTTTCAAAAAGGTGTCAGGTGCTTGTTTTTGTTTAAATTCAATACATATGATACATCTGTCTCAAAATTGAAACACAATCTGTGAATTCTTTACATTGACAACTGGGGGAACAAAATAACTCCATTTCACCCATTATATTTTCAAGAAGAGCTCGAAGCTTGTCCTCGCAGGGATGTTGTGTACATGGTACACTTGTCTACAAACTGGGTTACAAGCTGCGAAGGCTCAGCTTGACAGCTGGCTTCGGAAAAATAACAATCTCGGGCCAGCTGTGGAAGTTTATCATCTATTTGTTCATTGGCGATTTTAAGAGCACCAAGTTGAGCACTAGGCTGAATCAAATGCTTGTCGATTAGAGCCGAGTCTACCCTGTTCATCCCTTAAATTTCTGCCGAATTCCTCTCATTTTCCTCCTTTATGTCGAGAGAAATCCGATCTGTATTTACCTGTCTCAGTGCCTCGGTGTTGCTTCCAATCTCCAAGCCTAATTGCTCACCATTCAGGACATTACAGACTTCTTCTAACGAATTGGTCACCTTTTGAACCTGCTCTTTGCTCGAAGCGATAAATTATTCCCAATTTTTTAACAAGATATTGCCTCTGGTCTGTTTGGCAATGGTGAGCCCAGGTGGCCCCAAAAACCTGTTGTTAGTCGCTACAACTGCCTCTTGAAAAGCAATCCGGGCAGCTTCTGCATTTCTTTATTTGTTAATCAGATTCTCGGAGATTCGATGTATTAAAAAGTAGTTTTCTCGAATCTCCCCTACCTTGTTAAGCAGGCTCTGTTGAGCAGAGGAAATCCTGCTCCGAATATCAGTTGCTCAGATTTTGACGATATCAATGTCAATTGCTCTGCTTTCTATGACCTCCAGTTGAGCTTGCAGTTGTGTAATCGTATCTCTTAGCTGGCCTGATTGCAACCGACCATCTCGGATCATAGAATTGGATTGTTCCAGCTTGGTTTTGAGTGCTTGGATTTCCTGCTTATCGCCTGATCGAGCCGACTCTATTTCTCCGCTCACTTGACTCCTAGAGTTTTCTTCCGCCGAAGTCACCCTGGCTTCTAAGGTCCTGATCAGGCAATTTTTGGTTTTGAGCTGCCTCTTTAACCCTTCGACCGAGAATTGATTTGTCGTGGCGTACGCTCCTAGCGTTCCTGCAATTTCTGTGGCAAATTCATCTTTCTTTTTATTCATCCCATTGGTCATTATTTTGAATATTTTATCAGTAGAATCTCCCTCTTGATAAAATTCTCTTTTCACCACGGCTTTCCTCTTTTTGTCAAAAAATAATTCGTTAGGAGGTAGTTCTTCTGCCCTTACAGGCCTCAATTCTTCACCAAATATCCACCATTCGCTAGCGCCTGCTTGTGCTGACTACAAGGGTGTGATAGAGGTGATGGGTTGCCCGATTTGCTTCACAGCTTTCTCCGTTGTGCTGAGTGGACTTTGCTTTTTCGGGGGGTCGGGGGTCTTCGTTCCTGCCTCTGGATTTTGACTCTCTGGTGGACCTGTATCTTTTATTTCTTCCTTCAGATTAGGTCCCTTGGGAGGACCAGCAGTTTTCTCTCTTGTTTCAGGATTTCCTCCCTGTTCTGGATTCTTCTCCTGCTCAGGAGTCTTCTCCCTTTCGGGCTCTTTCTTCGTTTTGGGGTCTTTCTCCTGCTCGGGATTCTTGCTCTTCTCCCCTTCCCGACGTTTTTCGGGGTTAGAGGTTTTTCCTTCAGAACTCTCGGCTTCTTTCCCTTTATCTTTGGGAAGTCCCAGGCCTCCCAGCACCACAGGGAGACATCGTTTCCTGTTCCCCTGAAATTTTAAGACAGAATCCCTGTCTTCGGCCGCTAGGGACTTGATTCGGGATTGTACTTCTAGATAGGATTTTGACCCTCGGAAAACATCATCCGAGGGTGAGTCTTCATGCTCGAACCTCTTTAAACCGCAATTTCCTAAATGAGTACTCACGACCCTCTGTGGATCATGCCTTTTATATTCGATATAGGCCAAATTCAAGCCTTCTAAGGCTGCAGCCTCAGCCTTAGCATGTCTAAAATCTAACAAGGAATAAGAATTAAGCCGGATATGAAAATACGGCCATACCTTCTTTGCCGATGCTTTTAATTCTTTGCTCACGCCGCCGATCACTGTTTGGCGAGCGATCTCGCGACATGCCAGTTTGTCAGGGATAAATTGTGGGAGCGCTAGAGGAGGAACAACAGCCCCGAATACTCTCAAATAAGAGAATTCCTCTTCCACATACCAGTCTGCGATATGGCTCAGATTTGCGGCCATACCATCCAGGATGCGGGGTGGCAAAAGGCCAAAAATGGTGACGTGCAGGGGCACCATCACCCTGTTAAAAATTTCATAAATGAAATCATTTGCATTATTCTCCCACAATTTATCGTGGTACTCATGCATAGCTTTATCTTCGGATGGACTCCAAGTCCAATTCATTAAAGGAAAAGGCGTCCTGTCTCATATCGCATCCATGATATACGCGGACATGTAGAATCCGGACGGCTTCCCGGCTGCCTTCTGCTCTTGGTACTCGGTGATTTTGTTGAATAAATTATCAGAGAACATTTTTTCCCAATTGAATGAGGAACCTTCTGCCACCCGAAAAATGAGGGGTACCCACTGAACGTGAAAATGCATCGTGTCCTCCGACCCAAACATTCGGCAAGTCATCATCGCCACATACCTGTAATTTTGTTCCAACGAAGAAATCGAATACACACCTTCGTTGTTCACCTTGAATGTGGAGGGGCGAGATACCCAATCCTTTATCAACCCTGACATAGTCTTGTCAAATTCTTCGCACTCCTTCTTTTTGAACTCTGCGAATAATTCCTTTCCAAATGTGCATTCAAAGGTCGTTGGGAGCTTATACATAGACTGGATGTGTTCGGGCCTAAAAGTCCCAATAATGTCCCGTTGGTCATTTACAATAGTTCTAGAAGGCAAGTCGATGTGATCCAATGCCCATCGGATCATATCGAAGTATGGGAGCAATCGAGGTCTGGTCGCAACGAGATGCATTCTCGACTGAACAATAGCCTTGTATCTAGTGTTCAGGTCGTCCTTCACGATATCATAGTTATAGTCACCAGAGTCTAAAAAGTTTACTGCCTCGGATTGCAGGATATCTGTAATAGAAGACCAGGTAGATACGGAGCCGCCCATCCGAGGCGAAGTGTCTGAGACGTTGTCCAAACCCTGTGCTGCGACTTCGATATTTGCTTTGGCTCCTCTCCTTGGTGCCATAGCTGAAACTGGCGTTTTCGTTCTTCTGTGATAAACCTGCATATACATGCAAAGGCTAGTTTACTCGGAGAAAGACTTGCTCCATACACTTAATAAGAAATGTTTTCCTTTTAAAAACAAGTTTCGTATATATTTTGGAAATTATGTACCTTTGTCATGGGTTCATTAAATCGTGAATAAAACCAAATTAATTGAAAAAATCCGATCTTATTTTCATCGTGGATTTACCCCTTTTTCTCATTAATGTCATGAAAATTGGGCGGCTTGACAGGTACTCGGGTTATGGAGAGTAAATGAATCCCTTGTGAAGTGTGCCAACTTTGATGCGCGGGGTGTACCTTAATTTAAAATTATTTTTCTAAAATTTCAAATCTTAATGGCTTAGAGATTTCCTCGCTTTTCATCATCTCATGAATTTCCCTTTAACGTTTTGACTTTACAACTCGCGAGATTGCGAATTCCGATCTTAGCATTAATTAACAATAATCATGATGTAGCGGATCCTTAATGATATGATTAACTTAATCGCCGGATCGGAATTCAGGAATTCGAAGACAAGTTTTTAGGAGAATGATATGCCGAGTCGCGATATCGCGATGCGGCGATAATTAGTCTCAAATTACGAGAAGTAAATCTTAAATTAGGAGACTAAATAATCTCTCTATAATTATGTCGCAACCTCGCGAATCGTAGTTTGGATATCTTTAACTTTATGAGAGAAAAAGTCAAGCTGCGATGTGCCGAGAAACGAAAATTAACCGTGGTTAGTTTTTTAACCTTGGTTCTTGACTAAGGCTTATCAAAAGATTTATCGCATTCTCGGCTCTCGGAGTTATAAAAAAAAAAATTTAGGATCGAGGAATGCCGAGTCACGAAACCCCGATGATGTCTAATCAAGGGTTAAGTGGTTTACCATAGTTAATGCCTTGGGTGAAAATTTTGAAAATTTTATGATGTTCGGAAAGAGAAGAGAAACAACTTTAGATTTCAAGTATCAGACTATGAAAATTCGTGTAGGGTGAAAGAACAAGTGTGGCTCCAACATGATCTTTGAAGCATTGTTTCCCTTTGTTTGAACCATTTCACTTCTTCATTTAAATTAACAATAATAATATTTTTTATTTTAATTTAGAATTAGTATCTTCCTCTATTATTATTCATACATTATCGTGAAATATTTTCAATTTGGTAAGAGGGATTTTCATAAATCAATCACACATATGGATCGATTTCTTTTAACTTGATCCGATGCCTCTTTATTTCATTCTTATGCTTCTTCTGCGTCCCCATTTCTCCAACAGACCATATTTGAGATTTTACCATCTCTTTGTATTGTTATGGTGTTCTTCTTGGGTTTCCTACAGGAAAAAGAGTTAATCCCTAGGCCCTTTATATTTACTTTATGTGACCGTGGGCCCAAAACCATAGGCTTATCCATTCCAAGCATTTCTCTATTAGCGCTTTCTCTTTTCCCCCTTATTCTCCTACATGAGACCGTATTCAAATTTGTGAGGGATTATTTAATTATAGGCCATTTTTCACTCTGTGTTATCTTATTTACCTTATCACATGACTGGTGTTGGAATCAAGTCCTCTGGTACTCCGGCCTTTGGTATTTCCAGCCTTTGTAATATTCCAACTCTCTCGAAGTAAATTTTGTCGAAGTGTGTATACTCTATTTCGCTAGTAGATCAGACGGTTCAAAATTAATCTGTGGTTGAGTAGACAGTATCATATGGTGATTGAATATTTATCCTTTAGTAATTTTATGTTGTAAATAATATTTCATTCTGCAAATGATTTCCAAAAGAAAAAAAAAAAAAGATAAAANAAAAAAAAAAAAAAGATAAAAAATAATGAAAATGAAAAGAGGGTATAAAAGAAAAGAAAAGAAAAGAAAAAGAAAAAAAGAAAAAAGAAATAAAATATAAAGAGAAAAATAAGAAAACCCCATGAAAAGAAAAATAAGTTTGAATCATACTGTCTAATCATGATCAAACATTTTTTAAATTGTTGTTGTTAGGTTAGAGAATAATTTTAGCCAAACTGTCTAATCTTGGCTAAAGTAGTTAGGTAGAGGAATAAATTAATCCAATTTTTTAACCTGTATTAATGAGTTAGATGAATAGGATAGAATATAGGTTAGGTGAAGTTTCCTTTCAGAGAGAATTTAAAAGGGTTTTCATATAAAAATGCACCCTAAGTTGATAAAAATAGGTTAGTTTATCATAGGAAAAATAAATTAGAATGAAAAGATTTCAAAAAACTAAATGTGTCTTTATGAAATATGTATTGTTATCCAAAGTTCAGAAGTTGACAAGACATTTTGTCTTATAGTGCATAAGTTTCACGCAAATCTTCTCGACGGCACCATGCCATACCTGATTAACAACCCTCCATCAATTCCCCCCCCCGACCTACCTACCTTTATCAGCGGAGGGGGGTTTCGAAAAGTGGTTTTCACCGCTCTTGTACCACATAACGTGGCACCTCCTCAGTGTTTCATACCCCCCCTCATATTTCCATATCCTTCCGACCGCCCCCCTCCAAAATCCACCTAACCTAATGTCGATACCATTCATTTTCCCCGTCGCTACTAGACTCTCCCTACATGACACTTTTCCCACACAACATACATGTTAGCCAATTAAACCCCTCCTCATGACCATTAGTTGTCTCTTAATGGTATCACACCATAACAGATATCCCTACATGTATTAAAACCCCCCATTTCATCATGTTACATTATTTGCTGACTAAGACCCCGTGAAGACCGTGTCGAGCTAAGATGTCAAACTACCACCACCATATCTCACCATCAATAAACAAACTTTCTTCTAGTAATTACAACATTTCCATCCTTTTACTGTTGATTCTATCAATTATGGCTCCCAAGGTCAAGCCTATCGACACCTCTGAAAACCCATTGATTCCCCCTCCCATTGACCTGGACCACATTCCTCTCAAAGAAAGAGACTAGAAGGTTGTAGAGCCAAGGTGTGAATTTGATTTCTTCGAATTACACCCCTGGATGAAAGAAATCTTCCTTGACCAGAGCGATGAAATTGGAATATAGGAATCCAATTTTCCCCTTTACATGTTTCCTCAGACTTATCCTTTCCTTGAATTTCTCCTCAGATGCCAAGCCAATTATCTACTAGGACAAAGAGCCATTGCTTCTCCCATTGGTGAAATCATGTTCATAGTTACCCCTAAGACAATTGACCAAATACTATAGATCCCTAAAAATGATTCCACCACCCCTTTCTCTGTCAAAGCCTTAAATGAATTGTACCAGAAATTAACCTTTTCCCAAAGAACCCAAATTTTTTAGATTTTCCTCCCTGTAGATGCCCAATTTCCTAAGACAAATCCACCATACCCCTCTTCTACCCCTCTTCCATTTTCATAGAGAAATATAACCAAATTATATCCATGCTCTCATATTTGTTAGGTTATTATTCTGATGAATGGGTAGATGAACCTATCTTAGGTTTTCTATCCATTTTTTCCATAGAAGAAAAGGTTGTTGTGAACTTCAATTTCATCCAATTTTTGGCTGACAACATTCATGAACAATTCCTAAAGTTTCCAACTGAAGGAATGTTCAAATATTCTTCAATGATGGTTTATATGTTCCTATTTTATCAAGTAGACAGGTTTCCTTTCGCTCTCCAAAATCTAAATGAACAAGAAATCCCAAATTCAATCATATTTTGGACCGCATTAGTGAGAAAGAACTCAATAGAATGCAGATTCAAGGATTTCATTGACCAATCCATCCATCTAGCTACTTGTTTGCTGAGCAACATCACAGAACCAAGGGTTAGTGAATAAATTCAGAAGGTTTTTCACATAATTGATCGAGCCAAGACATGTGACTGGTATTTATACCAGAACTATACAAAAATCAGGGTGTATGGATGTGAGTTGCCACCATACAAATTCTCTAATACCTCCCAATGAGGATTTTTTCATTCGAGTACATAAGGCATATCATAAATTCAGATGAAATTCATTTTGTAGAATCCAAGAAGAAATCCCAATTCAGAATCAAAACTCGGATTGGACCATTCATTTGCAACAGTAGAGAATCTGGTGACGAAGCAGACATCCTCTTGAGATAGATGAAGTTTCCTTTGATATTTACTTGGCCATATGACCCATTTGGCATCATTTATGAGATGAAGAAAAAACCAAAGACCACTCCCTATATGCACAAACAAAGGCTAGAAATTGAAAGATATATGAACCACGATGAATGGGAAGAAAACACCTTGCAAGAAGCAGAGGAGCAACCTATCTCTATAACCACTTCACATACCACTACACCTCAAAAGTAGGCAGATAAAAGATCAAGGAAGGAAGTTTCTCCTTTAGTCACAGAGGTATCAAATGAAGATTTTCAAGTATATAGAAAGAGGACTAAAACCAGTCACACAAAAGATTTTCTTAAAGAGGGAGAAATGCAGTCTACAATAGTTTTGGAAGGACCACATTCTTCAGCCCAATCAGATCGTTTGTTTACAATTTCTCCATCATTACCATCCTCTCAAAGAAATCTAGACTGTAATGATCCTAAGCCAAATTCTTTCTTGGAACCACTAACTACTACTAATTTATTGAGTTATTAAGTGCATACAAGATTCATCAACACATGAATATCACAATATATTCAAGATGTAGAAGCACAAGAAAAGATCTGACCTTTTATTATGAGCAATGTAAGATTAATACAATAGATGGACGATCTGGCATAAACCTCATATGGCCATATAAGAAATAGATATGAGCTACTACAAAATGCTCTCGACAATACAAAATAAGCCTCCAAAGGCTGGATATACAATGAAGACTAAATCAAGCCGATCTGAGCCACACTAATGCTCAACCTCCAAGCTGGAAAGTGCCCCGCTCTACTAGAATATTGAAGCCTTGAATAATTCTTCCCTGCTACCAAAAGTGTCCAATCATCCCGAGAAATATTCCAAATGATAGATCGGGCAACTGTAAGGAAAACCCAGATGTCCAAATTCCCAAATCCACTCTCAAACCCCGTAGATATGAATTCTTCACTGAATGGTGTGCCCCACTAGATGACTAAAACCCTAGATGGTTCGGCCCTGATGAAGGAGGCCTCCAAATTCTCTGAAACTCTCCAAGAATATAGATTGGGATATGAGAACCCCGTGGGAGAAGTTTCGGGCTTAAATCTCAAGCAGATCTCCCTAGATCTGAGTCTTACTGAATCACAGGACGTCCCCTATGGATCCATGACATCCCAATATGTAGACAAATATAGAATGATGATAACCCTCTAGAAAATCCCTCAAAATGATTGTCCTTCCCCTGCAAACAAAACCCAACTATCGGAATGGCCCTAGGCCCTCAGGATAAGCTGGATCGAACCTCCCTCAATAAACTGGCCCTGAGACTAGAATGGTGTGGAGGAGTCTTTCATCCCCGATACCAAGCTGTGGAACAAGGTGAGTGGATATTTCACCACTGCATTTCTCACAAGGGTTTGTACAGCAAAACCCCCAAACTGAATTCTCAAGAGAAATAGAAAATGCTAATCCAAAACCAGAATGAGTAATAGGTGCACCCTAGCCTCTTACTTATACTTTTTCTTCTAAGTCTCTATTGAGTTAGGTTAACTCCCAGGGTTAATCTTCTATTCTTTTGTTGAGTTATCTTTTACTCCTTTCCTTTTCCTTTCTTAAGTCAACTTAAAAATATAACTTTTAACTTCTTGACTTTCCCCCCCTTCAGTGTGAGACTATGACCTAGTGGGGGTGCCCAGGCCATTGAGTCTCCTCATTACCTCTCTAAGAGGTGGGGGACATTACAGTCTCCCCTTCTTGAAATTTCTTGTCCTCAAGAAATTCCAAACCTGCTTCTCTAACCACGTGCTCCTGCTCCCAAGTGGCATCCTCAATGGGTAAATCCTTCCACCTGATCAGATACTCCTTGATGCTTCGGTTTCAAAGCCTCTTCTATCGAACTTCTAACACCTCCTATGGAATCAAAACAAGTTGTCCCTCCTCATCCATGGGAGGTAATG
>ML791814.1:571935-596740 GCA_009831015.1 Picea engelmannii
TGGGACCCCTCTTAGTTTCATTTTTTCAAACACATTTTAAACTTGTAACGGGCCCATACATGCCCACATGCTACAAAGATAGAATAGTGGTTGAAATTTTTCTTTCTTAGATCAAAACACTAGGAGAGTTTAAAGGTTTGTAATGGGCCCATACATGCCTACATGTTCAATCTAGGATAGTTTCATGCTTTTCTAGATTACCTCACAATAGGGATTTAAAGGATAGTAACGTACCCACATGTCCACATGCTATCTTCCTAGGGCTTTTGAATTCCGCAAGGTTGTACCAAAGACATCTAGCTAATTAGGTAATCAAACTCTTGTAAAGGACCAAGCGAAGTCCACATGCAACAAGGTGACATCTAATTAACTAAAAATTGGCACAATTTCCACTCACACACAAAAGTCACTTCTCACTCACATAGCTTCTTCTCGAAATGTGGAGGTCCAAGTAAGTTTCCTCCAAAGGGATTCCGAAAATACCCCATCTTTTCTTGACAGGACTATCCACTCCCATTGTTAATCAAACGAGGTTGGTTTTCACCCCCATCCTCACAAAACAACTTCATCTAAAATATTTCTAAAAACTCACTAAGTTTTCCTCCACAGGAGGTGCCAAAAGAAATTTTTAGTCTAGGTAGGATTTCGGGGATAGGCATCCAAATAACTCCCCGTTATCTTGTTCTCACATTTTCAAACATAGAGGTTGTCAAATAGGGAACTTCAAATCCTCCAAGTCAAGTGTTCCAATCACCATAAGGCAAGGAGATACCCGTGAAGGGTTGAAGGCCGAGGTCCAGTTGTTCTGTGCATCCCCCCTTGAGGCACCCACCTCTTGGACGCGATCTAGCCCGTGACCGATTTCTTAGGCCAAAAATCTAAATTCCGCACTTTGACCGAGGTACCTAGTGAACAACTTTAGGACATCTACCCAGGTGGAAATTGTGGGCTGCAATTGAACCTTGATTGGATTTTGTGTGGCCATTGGGAAGTATCGCCAGTTATTTCGGGATATGCCACCTCTACCCCTCATTATAACCAATTATTTCATCCTTCACTAGTTTCTCTTTCGGTGACTTCAAAACCCACTGTTGAGTACTATTGGAAGGTCTAGTGCTATTTGAGAGGAAGGACGTTACATCTTCTAGGACACGAGAATTTGATTTCTTTTTTATTCCCCCACGTGGACAAAACCCACTTACCCATATATATTCTTCTTTCTCATATTATGTATGATGCACATCTGATTACAGTTTGACTTGGATATATATATTGTGTAAACATTGAACGCAAAGGCTTTTTGTTTCTAGATTTCTCTCACCACTTGTTGCACACATTCACACAACTAGTCTGACATCATAGGGGAACCATAGAACCCCCGTTGTTCATGAAACTTGCTCAACCTCCCTCCTATCTTAGGGGGAGTATCTGGTCGTACCCGCTCATCGGTACCTCCTTCACACACTCCTGTGAGTACTACTATATTAGGATCGACTTTTCCTGGTTATACATTACTTGGGTCAACTTCCCAAGGTCATTCGTTCACTCACTCTCATTTACAAGGAAGCGGGGGACCCACTTCCTCTCAAGGAGGGAGCACCAACCCACCTAGTCCCCATCAAGGGTCAGGTTCACAACACACTATGGCAGGAGATAACCCTCCCACCCCACTACAGATTACATATTTGGCCTCTCTCAACATATCGGATCTCACCAAACTCACCAATGATCCTATATTGCATGACGCCACATGGCCTGCAATGCCAACAAAACTTCCTTCAGACATACCAAAGTTTGAAGGAAAAGAAGGGGATGACCCTACCAACCATGTCATGACCTTTCATCTATGGTGCTCTTCCAATAGCATTATAGATGATTCCATCAAATTGCGATTATTTCAACGCAAACTTACTGGCCCATCAGCCAAATGGTATGTCGAAGAAAAATCAGGGTCCCATGTGACCTTTTGGCCAAAGCATTCTTGACCTTCTTCCAATTACTCATCCGCCACGACAATGGTCTAGAAATACTGTCTAACTTCAAACAAACCTCATCCACCCACATCTCTGACCACATTCATGAGTGGCATAGGCGACGTAGTTTGTGTAAAGCAGAAACCACCAAGCAACAATGTCTCGACTGGTTTCTTAGATCACTTGTCTCTCTCCTTGGAAAGGATGTAGCTTCCACCTTCCCTCAATGTGAAGAGGAAGCCATAAGTAAGGCCCAACAGTATGACCTCATTTATGCACAGTCAGGGTATTTATACACAGTACTCCCTGATCTTCCAAAACCTGTGCCATTTGGCCAAGACAAACCTGGGATGTCTCACTCAGCAGACGGACTAATAGGTGCCACCACACACTAGGGTCCACAACCCCAACCACCACCGATGTATGGAACACCTAAATACCCTCTGACATATGGGGTCACTTCTTATTACCCCCCACCCCCTTAACAACAACCATACCCTGTTTCTATACCTCCACCCATCAGTGGACCACCACCGACACCTCCCATACATCCACCTATTCCAACAAACATTGGTACCCCCTCAACATCAGCTTATAGTACTAGAGAAAGCACTATGCCTTCCTATGTACCTTATGGATCGGTACCACCACAAAATCCATACTTCCCATTTCCTGGTCCTCCGCAACCCATGGCTCCCCCACATCCACATGTGGGGGTAAATTATGTTCAACCCTCTGCTGCTCAACAATACCAAAATTTTAAACAGTTGAATACAGCCAACCCAACTCACCCATCGAGAAATGCCAAGAATAAAGGACGGAACAGAAATAACAACAACCCCGGTCAAGGTGGGAATCAACCCCCACAACACCAACCCACTGGGGGCAACTAGAACCAAGGGAACCAAAACCCCCAAGGGGGAAATAATACCAAATTCCAAGGGCGAAATAATGTTAAAACCATATTCTCTTGTGATCTTTGTGGTGAGTTCGGTCATTACACTCACCATTGCCCCCAGATCGCTGATTTCAAATGGTTGAAAGACTCGGGTAGACTTCCCCATTCCCCTACACAAACTTCCCCTCAACAGACACCGCAACAATACGTGCAACAACCCCCTCCCGCCGTGCTACAAAATCCTATTCCACATCAAGGTGTGATAAACACCCAACAGGACACACAGCATCCCCCACCTCAGGTGGGACAATACCACAACCCCAACAATCCAGTAGAGCGTACAATTCTCCTCACCAGTGAGGAAGAAATCCTTCTGCAAACGCGTAATCGTCAGTATCATACACCCACTGAGTCTACTCCCATCCCTCCAGAGACAAACCCTACACCGATGGGACCCCCGTTGTTGATCCCTCGCCCTTCTGCCGAACCACCACTACGCATCCCTTGCATCCCCTTGTGCAGGAATGTCCACAATCCACAAGCTAGGGAAGCTCGTAACTATATCTTGGTAGACGACTTAGCATAATCCCCGACTGCCATGTCAGTCTTGGAAGTCCTCCAGACTTGTCCCACGCAGCGGAAATCTTTAATTTCCACCTTGGGGGCAGTTGACCCTGTAGATACTCGACTCATCACCTTTGATCTTGATAGCGGAGAACCTCGTATTCCCGCCTTGATCGCTTTTCAAATACCAGTGAAGATACGGAACATCACAGTTCATCGGTGTATCATCGATGAAGGTGCCTCTATGTGCATCATGTCCAAAACAGTATGGCAGAAACTTGGTTCCCCAGAACTCATACCCTATTCCATCACATTACGAGCTTATGATGGACGACCATCCTCTCCTGAAGGGCTCTTCCAAAACGTCCCCGTTGAACTCGGGGGCAAGACTATTCTCATTGATATCGAAGTTATTGATGCCCCTCTCGATTATAATATCCTGTTCGGTCATAGCTACATGTATGCTATGAAGGCAGTGGGATCTTCCGTCTTTCATACCATGATGTTCCCCCACAATGGGAAGATTGTGACCATCAACCAAGTCTCACATTATGAGCCTAAACCATCTGCCAACCTCGATAACATTCTTCCTCTCATCCACACCAACCCAGATGCATATCCACTCATAGAGATGGGTCCTGGGATTTTCAAAGATCTGTCCTTGTTAGGGATGTACCATGGAGCACCACCACTCCTTCCCCCTAATCAAGTATGCATTGTTTCATCTAACGGAACTCACACGGAGGATGCTCTTCCTCCTCAGGAGGCTTCAGTCATTCCTAACGTCTCAATAGTCGCAACACCACTCCCACCAGAGCCTCTTGCACACTCGTCGACCTCACCAGTCCACGAATCCACATCCCCTCAAGGGAATAATCCCGTTTGGGAGACACTCCCCCAACCCCTCACCCAAATTCCCTTCTTTTACCCTCCCCCAGGTATTGAATCTTTTCAGGTAGCCGCAACACTCACACTACCTAATATGGTGTTAGCAATCCTAGTTTGGTATTTACACCCACCAGAGATGGTCCCTCGACCATCCCTTCCCCCACAGGAAGGACTTCCCATGACGATTCCCATCCTCACCCCCACTACCCCCCACTCACTAACCTCCCGGATATAGCTGGGGGCAGGAGAAAGAAGAAATATCCCACCGCTCCACTTCCTCCACGCATACCACCACCTTGGTCACTATGTGAGAAAGAGGGCCACCAAACCAACAATTACCCATCCCTACCTGAATTATGGAATTTGATTCCCCTCAATCAAACTCCCACAACACCCGCCACTACTACTAGTCCCACTACTACCACCAACCCTTCCAGTAGTAAAGGGTTGAGGACCAAATATGCTTGTGCTATATGTTCAGAGTATGGCCATTACACCCACCATTGCCCAATACTGCCGCGCTTTCAGCAGACATTAGCGGCTGTACACCAAAACTTCCAGAACAACCCACGCTTTGCTACGTCCTCTTCGAAAATCACTAACATTCGCTATGTCACCACTTCAGTCAATGAACGTATGAGATTCCCTTGCTCTCTCTGTGATTCATTAACTCATTTTACATACCAGTGTCCTATGATCCTTGCATATAGGCAACGTCAATTGACCTTGCTTCACCAACCCGCAGCGACGATAATTGACATTACGTCATCACTAGAGGATCTTCATGTCATTTCTCCCGAACCCGAGGCACTTCCAATGCCTCCATGGTTCTCAAATGACGTCTCTGAGGATTTACCCCGCAACCCCCCCAACTCCCCTACTCATTCCCCTATGGACACTCTCCACCCAACCACCACGGGTACCCCTCAATACTTCAATATATGGTTTATGTTGAGTGAACCCTCACCATCTCCTGCCGTTGCTCCCTCTGCTTCTCCATCAGGGGGAAACCACACTATCACTGAGATCACTCCTCACGATCCCTTATATTCCTGCCATTTCCAATGCAACGAGGAAATACTGGAAGAGCTACACTTCCCAGACTCTCCCTGGGACGCACTACATCACCATACACTCTTCTTCCCATAGGAAGCCCTCATGCCTCCTAACCAAAACCCCATTTATGCGATCAAAACCAAAGATTTTATCCCATCTGGGCCTATCGATTGGTTCAACAATCCCATTCCTGCCCCTGACGCTTTTGAAGAAGGTAATATGGCCAACATTTCTCCCACCATCAAAATCGATATTTCCATTAAAAATGGCATCGTTGAAGAAATCATCATTGGAGCTGCTTGCACTCCTCAGAAAATCGCCGCATATAAAACCCTCTTCCAGGAATATAGAGATATTTTCACCTGGTCATACACGAAAATGCCTGGCCTCGACCCATCTATTGTCGAGCATCGCATTGACACCTGGCCTGACATCACACCAGTTCGCCAGAAACAACGACCGCTACACCCATCCAAATCCGTCGCTATCAAAGCCGAAATTGACAAATTATGTACGGCCGAGTTTATTTACCCCATCGCTTACACTTCATGGGTTTCCAACCCTGTACCCATTGACAAAAAACAAGGCACTATCCACATTTACACAGACTTTCACGATCTCAATAATGCATGTCCAAAAGATAACTTTCCAACACCTTTCATCGATCAAATTATCGACGACTACGCCATCCACGAGGCTCTCTCCTTTATGGATGGATTCTCTGGCTATAACCAAATTCAAATCCACCCAGTCGATCAGTATAAAACCGCATTCATTACCCCGTGGGGTACTTTTGCATATCGTGTCATGTCTTTCGGCTTAAAAAACGTCGGCGCAACCTTCCAGCGGGCGATGACATACATCTTTCATGATCTAGCTGAAATCATCCTCACCTACTTGGACGACCTCACAGCTCGATCCAAGAAATGCACCCAACATCTCAATGATTTACGAATCATTTTTCAATGGTGTCGTCAATACAACATCCGCTTGAATCCTCTCAAGTGTGTGTTATGTTTCATCATCGGGTGCCTCCTCGGTTTTATCATTTCCCAAAGCGGTATTACCATGGACCCCCTCAAAGTCAAAGCTATCACCAAAATTCCACCTCCTCGGAATTTACGGCAACTTCAGAGTCTTCAAGGAAAAGATAACTTTCTTCGACGCTTTGTCCCAGATTATGCCATACGCGCACATGGTTTCCTTTGCTTACTACGTCACGACATACCCTTTCACAAGGATGACTATGCCCAACAGTCATTTGATGATCTTAAAGAAGCACTTTCAAATGCACCTTTAATTAGTGCACCTGACTATAATCATGACTAAATCCTCTACGTATCATCATCAACTGTATCAGTAGTTGGCATCCTCATCCAGCTCGGAGATGACAATCGTGAACATGTCATTTACTATGTTAGTAAGAACCTCTCAGGACCACCCTTGAAGTACAAACACGAAGAGAAACTTGCTCTTGCAGTTGTCCTCGCAGTCCAAAAATTGCATCATTACATTCTGCTTCGCACCACCAAGGTCGTCGCAGATTCCAACCCTATGCAATATTTTCTCAGCCGTCGACAAGTTAATGGAAAATTCGCTCGATGGATCGTTATCCTTCAGGATTACGACCTCACGTTTTCAACACCTAAGAGTAAGAAGGCCCTCTTTCTCGCCGAACTTGTCACGGCCCTCCCCTCTGACACCACCAGTACCCCCATCAATACCGACTTTCCTGACAAACATCTCTTTTACATCACCTCAGATGATCCTTGGTACGACGACCTTCTCGTCTACCTACGAACTCAAAAGTTCAGTAACCACCTTTCATGAGATGATCGTCGACGTATCCGCCATCAGTCCCCCCGCTATCTCCTCATCGGAGACATCCTATACCAGCGGGGCGTCGACACCATTCTTCGTCGATGCCTAACTATTGACGAGGCTGACAGAGTCTTAAATGAATTCCACAGCGGCGCATGTGGGGGCCATCTTTCGGGTATATCCACTGCTCAAAATATTATCCGAGTCAGTTACTTTTGGCCGACCCTGTTTCATGATTTCATTCATGCCATGAAACGATGTGAGCAATGTCAGCTCTATGCCAACAAAGCCCGGGCTACCCCCACTCTTCTCCACCCTGTCATTACAGCTGGCCCTTTTTGAAAATGGGGCATAAACTTTATGACTTGTAATCCGCCCTCCAACAATGGTCACAAATACATTGTTTTCGTCGTTGATTACTTCACCAAATGGGCTGAAGCTATGCCCACTTTCAACAACACCGCTAACACTACAGCGCGTTTTTTCTTTAACCGCGTCATATCCTATTTTGGAGTACCCCTCCAACTGGTTTCTGACCACAGGAAACACTTCAAGAATGAGATCTTTGTCGAACTCTCCTCTCGGTTAGGCTTCTCTCACGAGTTTGCCTCACCATATTACCCTCAGTCAAACGGACAGGTCGAGGCAGTGAACAAAGTCCTCAAGACCATGTTACAGCGCACGGTTAATAAACATAAAACCAATTGGCATCATATGTTATTTTCTGCACGATGGTCTTATTGAACGACAGTAAAGACCACTACTAGTTTCACGCCATTCCATTTAGTCCATGGGATTGAGGCAACTCTTCCCATTGAGTGCGAAATACCCACCTTACGCACCGCAGTTGAGCTATTACCTGACACTGCTCCAATGGAGCAGCGCTTGCTGAACTTAGAGTCGTTGGATGAATATCACCAATCTTCATTACAGAACAACGAGGTAGCTAAAAAACAATCCAAAGCTACCTTTGATTTCCATGTCAACCTTCGATCATTCCGCGAAGGCGACCTCGTCCTGGCCTATGATATCGCTCATGATACCTTTGGCCATGGAAAATTTGAATCACTTTGGCATGGCCCTTACATCATCCAACATTGCCTCACCAAAGGCACATACATCCTGGCCTCCCCCGAAGGCCTCTCTCTCAAGGAACCCATCAATGGGTTATATCTCAAGAAATTTTATTCTTAGAAGTAGTCATTCTACTTTAGGTTATTTTTTCTTTTTAGTGTTTTTAATCTTTTTTCCCCCTCTCATCTAAACTATCCTTTGTGCTATTGACAAATGCTTCCTCCACTAGCCTACCACATTGGTTATGTCGACGGCGCCAGCCATTGGACACAAAATATTGCTTCAGCTGCTTGGGCTCTATACACCCCCTCACATGAAATGCTACATTCAAATGGCATATGTTTGGGGCCAACAACCAACAACCAAGCCGAGTACACTGCGGTCATTGGCCTCCTGGCCGACACCTAGTGTCATCATATTTGTCACCTTAGCGTCCTCCTCGACTCTCAACTAGTCGTTCTCCAGCTCAACAATGTATACCATGTACGCGATCCGTGCCTCTTTCGCAAATACCTGCAGGTTAGACTGTTATCTCGACATTTTGATTCCATTACATTTACACATATTCCAAGACAATTGAATCAAACAATAGATCAACTAGCTAACATGGTGTTAGATTGGAATATATCACATCAAGCTACACATACATAAACAACTCACAAATCCTGTCACAACATATAGATAGAATAGACATCATCATCATCATCAACAAAAAACACATGTAGACACATATATATAAAGGCCTATCAGGCCATCCGAATGCTTACATACACAAATACATGTGCCCGCAGGCCATCACAGCACCTCGGTACAAAAATCGGCTCACCAGCCTATATACAACCAAAAAGATATACATCATACATCAGTCATGGTGCCTCTATCGCACCACCACCTGCTCCTCCCTCAGGAGGAGGTGGTGGCCCACCACCACCTGCCCCAGGCAGTGGTTGACCGCCCACAGGACCCTCCTACCCCGGTGACAGGCGTCCACTAGTCATCGCAGCAAGCACTGCTGCTCACCGCACTATGGCCCGCCATGGTGGAGGCACCCCCACACACTGCTCCAGGAAGCTCTCATCCTCGATACGCGTCCACATGCCCTCAGGCACATCCTGCAACACCGTCTCTAGACGACGGCTTATGTCATCAAAATCAACTCCGACCGCCGCCAGAGGAGCGTGTGATGGCCTCGCACCGGGGTCATCGAACCGACGCCTCCTCACTGCCCTCTCGGGCTCTTCTAGTCACCCCATGGCCTCATCCCGCTGACATCTCTCTCCATGCGGTAGTCTCTCTGGCTCTCGACGAGCCGACGCTCTCTGCATCTCCACCTCGCGCCCACGAGGTGCCACATCTGCACATGCAAAAAACAACAACAACAGATAGTATCAGCATCTATATCACATACATATGGACTGATATCTCAAAAGACAACATAAATCAAAAACATACACAATACTAAATATACCTCGATGGTTAAACACCTCCCTTGGAGGCAGCACCATGTCTGGGTCACCCCGGAAGTCAACCCCAGCATAGGGGTACCGAAGTACTACCTGCGACATATGCCGCCATATCTGTGTCGCATCTGCTGAAAAATAGTGGTCACCTTCGCCACCACCATGGCGAACCAAAACTGTAGACCACCGCCTCAATCACGGCTCTCGTGCCCTCGGCATCTCTAGCAGAACCCTCGGGCGCAACATCGACACCCTCTCCAAAAACAAGGCTACCAGGATAGACCCAAAAGCAAACTCTCATGTACCTGTGGATCGACAACGGTCCAACTGCACTATCATCCGCTTATGTAGCATCAGCCCCCACGCGAACTGCTTGCCGCCCACCACTCTCTCCAACACCAACAGGTGGCCACCACTAATCCGTTGGGTCGCAAGTGACCCATATACACAAACAATCATCGCCGCTATGCAACGATGAGCCAGGGAGTCTATAGCACTAATGCTCACCATAGTCCCAGACATGAAGTTCTCACCTGAAAAGTATCGTTGGTCGATCGTAACAAGGGTTATCTCCCTCGAAAGCACAGGCTCTGTCGATAGGGGCATTGCCCGAAAGGGGAGCCCAGTCAGAAAATATACATCCTCCACCACAGTGAAGTGGATCTGCTCTCTTCGCATGAGGAAGCAGTCCAGCTCTGTTGACGGGCGAAATTGACCATCTGTCAACTGAGAGAGTGGAACTGGTCCGAGGTTGTCCAATAACCCAAGCCGTTTGGAATGAACCACCCTGACGGGTTTAACGGCTCCATTGGCCGCTCTAAGGTCCTAAGAAAACCAAAGAGAAAACTAATCTAAACTAACTAATCTAACTAAAACAAATAAAACAAACTAAACTAATTAAAACAAACTAACTAAAACTAAATACAAGAAACTAAACTAAATAAAAGTAAATAAATAAAACAAACTAAACTAACTAAAACTAAATATAAACTACTCTAACTATTATATACAATCTACTAATTACTATTACACTAACTCTATATTTAACTATCTAATTACTAATTGAATTACAACTTATTCACAAATATACATTATCTACAATTAGCAGATTTGAATAAAACCTGTAAAAATCATTTGCTTTCTGCCCTAAGACAACCATGAATCTTTTTGATTTTTTATATTTTATGAATAAGAAATAAAAACTACTGAAATTAAATGATCTAATATAATAAATACAAATATATATATCTCAACTAAACCTATATCTAAACTAAACTACTAATAAAAATAGTAAACAAACAAGTGACTAACTGACCTGGAAACACTCCCAATTTGTCCTGTGTGTGATAACTTCGAAGTTGGTTGGAGGAAGTAAACTCGCACCAGTTAGTCCATAAGCTTCTCGTAAACGATAGGCTATGCTGCTCTTTGAGTTGGTTTACAAGACAAACAAGACATAAAAAATCATAACAATTTTATGATTTATAAATCTCCGCAATAAGGGAAACCTGTTATGCAAAAACTTATACTTTATAATTCAACTTATGAAGAAGAGAAATATGCCATTCACAAACTGAACTAAACAATTGCTATGTTCTTTAAATACTTGGAAGAAAACAGATATGGATAACAACGATTAAATTATATCATTTGCACATGATTAAGATATCTAAAGTAGTCATTAACCATATACAAATTGATATACACAACATGAAACAAAATATTGATATAATGAGAAGCTAAAGTTGTAACAAAACACCAAATTTTGCTTCAGTCTGTATTAAAACTCCATATCCTTGTTCTCCCAAAAATGAGGATGAACATTATTACAAAAATCATAAGTATATATAAGTTTCTCCACAGGGTAAAACCTCCCTGTGGATAATATCAAACTGTTTTACATAATCTGGGAGATATCCCAAAAATCAACTAAACTAGGAAACTAAAATGCAAGTGAAATATTTGAAATATCTCCTAACTGCTCATCATATCCACTGCAATTTTGAATTCATCCGCAATAGACCAAAAATATCAAGTTAGAAAGATATTTCATTAACAAAACAATAAGAATTTGATTCTACAGACTTAGCTACAGAATCATCTGATTCTATAACTAGTCTAAAATAGCATACAGGATCAGAATATAAATCAAATCAAATCTTTTTTAAAGGAATCAAATCCAAGTTTCTTTCTAATAATCATTCAAAACGAATCACTAATGATTCAAATGATTTTATCAGTCAATATAAAACATAATAAAAAATGATTTAATGGAAATAGGGGTGAGAATACTCTGATTTATTTTGCCATAAAATCGGGTCAGAATAGTAACAAGACTATCCCATATCCAATTAAAATCGAGAGCAGATCATATCATAGGTGATACAATTTTAATCCAACACAACCATCATTGACTCGTTATAGCCATAACAGCATATTCATATCATTCAATCAAATGTAAAATTAGGTAGACTGTTTTGATTGTGTTCAAATGAAATCATACCCAATAACATCGACCCAACGAATTTCGTGATTGATCCTTGCACAGTCAACAGACAGGAGCATGATAGAATCAACATAATTCATAATACAAACTGGGTAAATAATCAAAATAAATCATGACTGAGTCTAATAAAGAAACAAATCGTGAGATTGGATACAGTCAATTTCGTTCCTTGAATCGAATTCAAACAACATATTCATTGCAAACGAACTGATAACATGGTGGAATAAACCAATGCAAATTTAACCGACTGGGTATTACTGTTATGTATCGTATCTATCCACGAAATAGAATCATATCGAACATAACCCGAATTGTATCCCTGTTGATCGAAAATCATATGGATATAAAATAGTAACAGTTTACCATTGTTGCCAATCATATCATATACATTGTAACCGATTCAAATCGAAACTTGATTGTGTTCAAAATCGAAATATGAGAAATAGCTTGTGTCTAGAACAGATACAAATGACTTCAATTGACAAAAGAGTATCCAATTTAGGCTAAATCAAACAACTCAAATCCATATCAAATCAAATCGGATCGATTAGAATCTAATCGAAACTAAACCGGGAAACAGAATTCCATTCAGTCAAAGAAAAACTATGTACATAATGCATATAACGTGATAGAGAAAATCCACGCTGTAATCAGACTTATTCAAAACCAAATTCGAATTCATTATATAAACAAGGATTATTTACAAAAAACGATTGATATCGAACATACCTGTGTGACGACGAGGCTACTTGATGGGTGAGAGGGAGTTCTGAAGAACAGATCTGAAGGAATGCATACAGACTCAAAACGCATGTTCCAGCCACTGATAAATTGACCTGTAAAACGAGAGCTAGATCTCTGTAGTAGCTCACTTTATGAAGAAATTACCTGTGATGAGGGTAAAGGGGCTAAAAACGGTTCTGGGTTTTCAATGGCTTGAGCTAATTCGAATCGGTTTGCCCAGAATCGCTCACGCAAAAACGTGACTCTGGGAGCAATTACGGGGCAGTCTTCTCTGGCAAAATGAAACCACAACCGACTCTGAAAACCATGAGAGTTCAATTCGCCCTTCAGGAGCCAGGAGATAACACAGTGAGCTAGTCTAAGGGACAAGGGTTTGAACAAATTAGGCTCAGATATTTTCCCAAAAATCAACAGAGGTAACCCTGGTAAGGAGGCAAGCATTAATGCAAAGTGTGCGAGGGTGGTAGAAGGCAATAAATCCATGCATAACTATCATATCAGCTATACAATAGCTATTCAATCCATAATAATCGTTCAACCATTAACTTATGTGAACAACCAATCAAATGCAATGCACATACCATTACGCGCCAGCACTATGCTATAGTATTCAAAACATTCGACTTATAAATCAACACCAAAATCAATATGTGCCAATGTATTAATCAAAAGTTTTAAACAATTGTGTCAATCGATACTCATAAAATTGACAAGCCAAGAGATATAAAAAGTTTAGCAATAGGGATTATATCATATATATAAATTTAATCATAACCGCTATAAAAGATGAGGCAAGTCATAAGAAGTATAAACCAAAATGCTCAATAACTTACAAAATCAACAGAATCAAGTTGTGCAATCAATATGAGCATGGTTCGAAAATCTTTTCAGCCACATAATGATAAACCAAGGTAAGTGCCATAGAAAATATCGATAAAAAGATAACGACAATTCAAATAGTAATCGAAATGTGACCACGAAAGGAGAAGTTTTCACGCTTACAGTCGTGAAAACTTAATGGAAACAAATTTGCAAATGTCGCAAGAAATGAAAATATTGTCTATTTGAAAAATGCGGCAACAATTTGAAGTTCAGAAGACATAGGTGTAGGCAGCTTATAGGTCAATAAAAAAAATTGAATTGGCTGCCAGCAATGGCGACACACTGGTAGAAGCAGTTATCTCTGTCAAAAGAAACAAATTCAGATTAGGACATCAAAGAAAATTTCAACTCAAAAATAACAACCAGAAAATCGTACTAACATCCTCATTTACCATCTTTTCCAACAGTATTTTAAAAGATGAAAGACAATAACAGTCTTAAGATTAGCAAGTCACGATATTAAAGATAAAATCTTCAATACTGTTGGCATGGCCACTGCTGCCAGCAGGCATCCATATCCTCGACAGGGTTGCCATTTAACCCACTCTGACATCTGTATCCTGTCAAGAAGTTCTATATCATCATAAAGGACATTAAAGAGGTTTCTTATATTTTTTTGCAGATTTTCATGTACTCGACATTGCTTCGCTGCCAATGGGCCTGTTCAGTACCCCGACGAAGTTGTCTTGGCACCATGCTTGCATTTACCCACTGCCAGCAGACCTGTTCAGTATCCCGGAGGTTTTACAAGCAGTTCCCACAGCTCTTATTAATAATTTTGCTTTTTCTTTTGTAGATATATGGTTGAGCGGGGTGACGCTGAAAATCATGATATTTTAACATATTTTTTAGACCTCATCATGATTTTTTAGCACCGTCCTTTATTCAGTTCCAGAGATGTTTTATAAAAAAACAACTTCCTATGATAGGGAGACATCTTTTGATTCATTCCTTTACGGAAAAGGGACAGCGTAAAAAGATAATAGATGATCATGACAAACTTTGCTCGGAGATTGAAATCAGTAAACTTCTTTCAAAAAACAAAATTTTCCAACATAGATATAAACTTCAGCAATATACCATTGATGTTTGTACAATTTTTTCAGAAGTTATTTCAGCGAAGAAACTTCTTTTTCCTTGTCTGAACAGTTCAAAAATTCAGGTATGTGTGTTTCAACAACAAAAACTAGTAAGCATAAGGGAGAAATCAAAACACACCAGTGAAGAAAAAATTGGAAAGGAAAGAAATCAAAACAAGAAAAACAAAAAACAAATATGCACAGAAGGTGCATCTGAAAACCTCATGCAACCAATCCCTTGGGAAACTGAAAAGTAGAAAAATCCTATTTGATGGGAAAGCAGTCCTACTCATGGTACCTTGGGTCAGGGTTGATTCAGATTCATTTATCTCTTTACTTTCCATTTAAGATTTTCATGACGATACTACGTTTTTGAAAATAAACGTTCAAGTAAAAGCAAAGAGAAAAAGATCAAGGGGACTTCCCTGACAACAGCCATATTATGGTTCTCATGGTGCGGCCACTTGCGTTCATGACTGCATTATTAAAAGAGAAATAGTGAGAAATAAAACTGAAAGAAAAACCTATTCCTAAACCTACTCTAACTTTTAAACAAATCAGGATACTATGTGAAGTCATGTTTCCAATGTAGCCATTGGAGTAACTCTAATCCTGCAATGGAAACAAGATCAAGCATTACTAATAAGAATGGTAATATATCAACAGATGATAGAAACATATCACACTTACCTTCATAATAATCATCTAAAAAAAAAGTAAGCATGATCCTACCATTTCCTTGGATACTCTTGTTGTACGAATCCTCCAGCCATTTCACAATCTTGTCGTGATAAGGGTCATAATGGCATGGATGAGTGTAAGTATTTTTGAAAAACTCATCAGGATTATGAGGAAATGGAATAACCATCAACCAAGGCTAAAATGCCCCTTTCTCTTGACAATTCTATAAGTGTTAATTAACTTCTTCACATGGAGAATCTAAAAGAAATATGTCACGCCTACTTCCAAGATACTTGGGTAAAAAGAAAGCAAGCTCAACTTTGTCTTTATTGTGAAATTTTTTCATATATGAATATTCAAGACACTCTAAGATCCTGTCACAAAAATGGGGATGCAAACCAGACTTTGATGAAATGAATATATCAATGGGAAACTTATCATAGGAGGATTCGTGTGATCAATTGGATCATTGGTTTGAATATTTCCTTCAATGCGATTGATCATTTCAAAATGTGAAGCATCAACATTAAGATTCGAGCTAAGAAAAGAACGAGTATGAAACTTAGAATGTTTGATCTCCATAAAACATAATGCATTTTCCTTTTCAACCATAAAAGGTGTAAAATCATCTCGTAACATGTCTTCTTCCCATATGAGTGATGAAAGTGAACAAGAGTCAAATCCGGTTTTATCAATGTCATGATCGGAATTAATTTCACCAAAATTTAGCATATCGAAAGGATATGATTGTGGTGGAAAAGAGAAGGATGTTGTAGGTAAGATGTCAAGTCCACCAGAATCTAGGAATAGATCAGGATATAAAGAATAAAAGGAATCAGAGATAAGCAGATAAAAAGAATCTCTTGAACTATGATAATCAATAATGGTATTCTCAAAACAATTCTCTTCACTTTCTTTAAAACTCTCACTCTGTTTTGGTGATGAATTCCTCAACATAATATGATCATATGGATTTTCCTTTTGTGTGACAGATAATTCAAAATTTGCGTGAAAAGCATCTAGTCTTTCCTGTGAACAAAGTGCATTTTGAGGATGAAGGTTTAAAGTTTCTTCTTCTATTTGCGTAACTTCTTCTCTAATCAGTTCATGGGAGTACTAGAACATTCAAGAAGATTTTCGTTGCTTAAGTGTTCTTCAATGACTGATTTTAAATGTTGATTAGAGCATGAGTTACAAGAATGACGGTATTCACCTTGAGCCAGAAATAAATCATCTTCCAAACTATTCGAAGACTGAAAATACAATGATTCAAAGGAAAAACCAATTTGGTTGTCAATAAGAGCCTGATCAATAGATTCTACCTCCCTAGATTGTTCAACATTGTCGGAAGGATCCTTCTCTTCTTGCGAAGAGCATTGTTCTTGCAGTTGAGTGATAGGATTTCCAATTGGTTCTTCATTCGTGATTGAACATGACTGGATGGAAGGGATGGAAGCATCATAGAAGAGATTTAATGCCAATGACATGTCATAGAGATTACATTTACAAAGGTTGTGATAGACTCTTGTCAAAAAGTGTTATGAAGATGGATCGTCGTTGATTAGCGAAGTATGGAATTCTTCACATAATTGATCAAAATCATAAATTTCAAAAGCATCTAGAAACTGCTCTACAAATTGAAACCAATCAAAAATGTGACATGCTGGAAAGGATTCAAACCAATGTTTGATTCGACCTCTAAAAGTAAAAGCAAACAGTCTGCATAAAACTCCTAAATCTGAGATGTCATGTTTGATGCATTTGTACCAAAACTTGTTAAGGTGGTCTTTAGCGGACATATTGCCTTCACCATCAAAGGTGAGTTTGGACAAGCGAGAGACTGTCTCGTTGGGAACATCGGGTAATGAGAAGTTGAAAGCATGTTCCAACATAGTGATTTGGGGAGCCATGAGGGAAATTGAATAAATTTGAAATAAAGGTTTCTACAAGTCCATCTTGTCATTCGACCCTCCTTCTAGCGCCATTTGTTGACGGGCAAAATTGACCGTCCGTCAACTGAGAGAGTGGAACCGGTCTGGGGTTGTCCAATAACCCAAGCTGTTTGGAATGAACCACCCTGACGGGTTTAACGGCTCCGTTGGCCGCTCTAAGGTCCTAAGAAAACCAAAGAGAAAACTAATCTAAACCAACTAATCTAACCAAAACAAATAAAACAAACTAAACTAATTAAAACAAACTAACGAAAACTAAATACAAGAAACTAAACTAAATAAAAATAAATAAATAAAACAAACTAAACTAACTAAAACTAAATATAAACTACTCTAACTATTATATACAATCTACTAATTACTATTACAGTAACTCTAATATTTAACTATCTAATTACTAATTGAATTACAACTTATTCACAAATATACATTATCTACAATTAGAAGATTTGAATAAAACCTGTAAAAATCATTTGCTTTCTGCCCTAAGACAGCCATGAATCTTTTTGAGTTTTTATATTTTATGAATAAGAAATAAAACCTACTGAAATTAAACGATCTAATATACTAAACACAAATATATATATCTCAACTAAACTTATATCTAAACTAAACTACTAATAAAAATAGTAAACAAACAAGTGACTAACTGACCTGGAAACGCTCCCAATTTGTCCTGTGTGTGATAACTTCAAATCTGGTCGGAGGAAGTAAACTCGCACCGGTTAGTCCATAAGCTTCTCGTAAATGATAGGCTATGCTGCTCTTTGAGTTGGTTTACAAGACAAACAAGACATAAAAAATCATAACAATTTTATGATTTATAAATCTCCGCAACAAGGGAAACCTGTTATGCAAAAACTTATACTTTATGATTCAACTTATGAAGAAGAGAAATCTGGCATTCACAAACTGAACTAAACAATTGCTATGTTCTTTAAATACTTGGAAGAAAACAGATATGGATAACAACGATTAAATTATATCATTTTCACATGATTAATATATCTAAAGTAGTCATTAACCAGATACAAATTGATATACACAACATGAAACAAAATATTGATATAATGAGAAGATAAAGTTGTAACAAAACACCAAATTCTTCTTCAGTCTGTATTAAAACTCCATATCCTTGTTCTCCCAAAAATGAGGATGAAAATTATTACAAAAATCATAAGTATATATAAGTCTCTCCACAGGGTAAAACCTCCCTGTGCATAATATCAAATTGTTTTACATAATCTGGGAGATATCCCAAAAATCAACTAAACTAGGAAACTAAAATGCAAGTGAAATATTTGAAATATCTCCTAACTGCTCATCATATCCACTGCAGTTTCGAATTCATCTGCAATAAACCAAAAATATCAAGTTAGAAAGATATTTCATTAACAAAACAATAAGAATTTGATTCTACAGACTTAGTTACAGAATCATCTGATTCTATAGCTAGTCTAAAATAGCATACATGATTAGAATATAAATCAAATCAAATCTTTTTTAAAGGAATCAAATCCAAGTTTATTTCTAATAATCATTCAAAATGAATCACTAATGATTCAAATGATTTTATCAGTCAATATAAAACATAATAAAAAATGATTTAATGGAAATAGGGGTGAGAATACTCTGTTTTATTTTGCCATAAAATCGGGTCAGAATAGTAACAAGACTATCCCATATCCAATTAAAATCGAGAGCAGATCATATCATAGGTGATACAATTTTAGTCCAACACAACCATCATTGACTCGTTATAGCCATAACAACATATTCATATCATTCAATCAAATGTAAAAATAGGTAGACTGTTTCGATTGTGTTCAAATGAAATCATACCCAATAGCATCGACCCAATGAATTTCGTGATTGATCCTTGCACAGTCAACAGACAGGAGCGTGATAGAATCAACAGAATTCATAATACAAACTGGGTAAATAATCAAAAAAAATCATGACTAAGTCTAATAAAGAAACAAATCGTGAGACTCGATACAGTCAATTTCGTTCCTTGAATCGAATTCAAACAACATATTCATTGCAAACGAACTGATAACATGGTGGAATAAACCAATGTGAATTTAACCGACTGGGTATTACTGTTATGAATCGTATCTATCCACGAAACAGAATCATATCGAACATAACCCGAATTGTATCCCTGTTGATCGAAAATAATATGGATATAAAATCGTAACAGTTTACCATTGTTGCCAATCATATCATATACATTGTAACCGATTCAAATCGAAACTTGATTGTGTTCAAAATCAAAATATGAGAAATAGCTTGTGTCTAGAACAGATACAAATGACTTCAATTGACAGCAGAGTATCCAATTTAGGCTAAATCAAATAACTCAAATCCATATCAAATCAAATCGGATCGATTAGAATCTAATTGAAACTAAACCGGGAAACGGAATTCCATTCAGTCAAAGCAAAACTATGTACATAATGCATATAACGTGACAGAGAAAATCCACGCTGTAATCAGACTTATTCAAAACCAAATTTGAATTCATTATATAAACAAGGATTATTTACAAAAAAGGATTGATATCGAACATACCTGTGTGACGGCGAGGCTACTTGATGGGTGAGAGGGAGTTCTCAAGAACAGATCTGAAGGAATGCATACAGACTCAAAACACATGTTCCAGCCACTGATAAATTGACCTGTAAAATGAGAGCTAGATCTCTATAGTAGCTCACTTTCTAAAGAAACTTCTTATGATGAGGGTAAAGGGGCTAAAAAAGGTTCTGGGTTTTCAACGTCTTGAGCTAATTCGAATCCTCTTTCCCAGAATCGCTCACGCAAAAACGTGACTCTGGAAGCAATTACGGGGCAGTCTTCTCTGGAAAAATGAAACCACAACCGACTCTGAAAACCATGAGAGTTCAATTCTCCCTTTGGGATCTAGGAGATAACACACAGTGAGCTAGGCTAAGGGACAAGGGTTTGAACAAATTAGGTTCAGAGATTTTCCCAAAAATCAACAGAGGTAACCCTGGTAAGGAGGCAAGCATTAATGCAAAGTGTGTGAGGGTGGTAGAAGGCAATAAATCCATGCATAACTATCATATCAGCTGTACAATATCTATTCAATCCATAATAATCGTTCAACCATTAACTTATGTGAACAACCAATCAAATGCAATGCACATACCATTACGCGCCAACACTATGCTATAGTATTCAAAACATTCGACTTATAAATCAACACCAAAATCAATATGTGCCAATATATTAATCAAAAGTTTTAAACAATTGTGCCAATCAATACTCATAAAATTGATAAGCCAAGAGCTATAAAATGTTTAGCAATAGGGATTATATCATATATATAAATTTAATCATAACCCCTATAAAAGATGAGGCAAGTCATAAGAAGTATAAACCAAAATGCTCAATAACTTACAAAATCAACAGAATCAAGTTGTGCAATCAATATGAGCATGGTTCGAAAATCCTTTCAGCCACGTAATGATAAACCAAGGTAAGTGCCTTAGAAAATATCGATAAAAAGATAACGACAATTCAAATAGTAATCGAAATGTGACCACGAAAGGAGAAGTTTTCACGCTTACAGTCGTGAAAACTTAATGGAAACAAATTTGCAAATGTTGCAAGAAATGAAAATATCGTCTATTTGAAAAATGCGACAACAATTTGAAGTTCAGACGACATAGGTGTAGGCAGCTTATAGGTCAATAAAAAAAATTGAATTGGCTGCCAACAAGATCCAGACTCCACATCTGGAGCAGAAACTGTAGTAAATACTCCTGTGCCCATATCAACGGGCACTCAAACAACTTTAGCAACCCACAGGTTGCTAAAGTTGCTCTCACCCCAGGCTCCTCAATGGCCACAGCATCTCGCAACTGGGCCCAGTCTCTCTCTTGCCACCACACTGGCATCATCACTGCTAGCCACCTGCAACCAACATAGAGTCCTATATCAGCTCAGATGCCCATCAACAGCATAAAAAAGACTCGTTTTTCACCCTTCAAACATTGCCTCCTAGGCACAGTTTTTGTTCCCACAGGCGCGCACCCATGCGGGCCTGTTCATTTCACAGGCGTGCATATATGCGTGCTTGTACACTGACCAGGTGTGCATCAGTGCACACCTATTCACTTCACAAGCACGCCCTTACGTGTGCCTGTTCATTTTACAAACGCGCATCGGTGCACGCTTGTCAAACCTACAGGCGCGCACTGATGTGCGCCTGTTCAACTCACAGCCGCGCCCCTTGGGTGCGCCTTAAATTCCTCATATCACACACCCATGCATGTATGAGAAGTGTACAAGCGTGCATGCATGCGCACCTATCATCGGGTTGCCCGCACATGGGGGGGGCACATCCCCTAAGTACCCCTGTACTCTCCCCCGTACAAGCCCTTCCCAAAAATTGAAAACCTATTTCTATGCAGGATGATTAGCCCACTAACCTGATACTTGCCAAACGTTGATCGGATGCCTCATCCTCCCTGAATCTCCAAATCTCCTCTGAAGTATGCTCATCCAGTCACTGTTGCAGCAGGTACAAATGAGGTGGCAATGTGGGCCCTACAGCTATATATAGGCCTTTTGCCAAAATTCCACTCACCATTCCGGGAGCCCAAGGTGTCCATTTTGCAAACCGTCTTCAGCCACAGGATCAACATCCCGCCACCTACATCACAGCTATCCCTGGGTCACTTTTTATCCCGAGCCCCCGGGGCACCTTTTTTTTCACATTATGGTCAGGTACGCATGCACATTGTCACATTTATCTAATACATGATCATATCTTTGATTCTCTTCAGATATTGTTCACTTTTGGGTATTTGTTTCTCATATGTGTAGGTACTTGCTCCTCACCCCTCGGCATCACCCCTTCAGGTATATACTCAGCAATGGCATGTAGTCTTTCCCACTGTATCACACTGGCATTTCCAGTCACACCCTCTGATGTTTACCTCTAGGATCTCCATTCCCGACTCTGCAGTACTCACGCCTCCATTTTCATCTTCGGTACTGTTACTCGGTAGCATTCTTACCCACATGAGTTGTCCCATTAATAACACCTTTTGGCACTTTTGACACTCATGTTGTTCTTCATTACCCTTTAGGGATGGGAGTCCCGATAGTCTTTCAAACATGTCATGAATCAACCACATACTCCTTCTCCTCATTTTGCTAGCTTTCCCACATGGACTCCCAAATTATCTCTTTACGGTCCTATTTTTTTACTTGCACCTCCGCAATATCATGAACCCTCCATTTCATCCACAATCAGTTTGCCCATCTGTGAACCTACCCTCATTTCACCTACCTCATACAGAAACTCACCAATGGGTCCCCCACCCTTCATCAGTATTCCAAGCACATTCTGCCCTACGTGGGCCACTCATATCACACTGGGGCACCCGTTTATGTATTTGTACATTTTCCCCCAAAATTATTCGTTATTTATTGTACAAATGCCTTTATTTCCAGTCATTACATTTTCTTTTGTCGTCACCGTTGGCAGCTTGCTTCCTTTTTGGCCACACGCAACCCATGTCACCCTTGGTTGGAGCATTACTTATCATCTACCCTTGTCGACATCATCCATATCTTCAGAGTACTCCACAGGTCACTTACCTCTACCCTCTGAATTTGTTCACCTTGTCCTGCCTCTGGCACAACTTAGCACCGGTCTTGTCATCCCCCTGACACTCGACCTTGTTACACGGTTGCAACCACTTTTTATCTCATACATCCTCCAACCAAGGGCAGTCTTGAGTCTTCACACTTCTTGACTTTGTCCATGTACCTCTACCACTTCCTCACCTCAGTACATTCCACGAAGCCCTTTTCTTCTGGGAGTCGCGTTCCCCTTTTGTCGACATCAACACAATTTTCCAGAAGGGCGACAGTATCTTGATTCTGATTCTCCATTCAATGAGAGATCTCAGATGGCACAGGGTGAAACACCATTGCTCCCTGCTATCGTTGGCCCCCATAACATTTGACGCCAACACTTTCTCATGTTATGGTGGGTCTTACTTTGCAACTATTGCAGTTATTTTTACCATTTGTTGAAGACCTCTCAACTTAGTAGGGCTATCAATGCCCACATCATCGCTGTGGCTTATTACCGCGATCATTATGTATTGTTCAGAGTATGTTCCTTTGCATAATTGTCTTCTGCCTTTATCATCACCACCCCCGAGGGCACTGCAGTTGTCTACACCAACACTTCCGTCATATTTTTTCAGAGTTACATAACATGAGCATGGGGCATGCCCGCCTCGTTTGTACACAGTTTTCTCTTTTTTTTGCACAACTCTCAGAAGGTAGGGTCCTATCGGTTCCTTTTTTCTCCAACGGATCGCTCTGAACGATCCCACTATTGCTCTCACTTACAACAAAATTCTCAGTAGAAGAAACATTGATGGATTTCGTCTATACGTATGCTCCTAACCTCATCCATCAGGGGGCATCTGTTATCACTGAAATTTCGTCCGCACATGGCGACAAGAACTTAGCATCGTCAAGCAGTAATGAAGTCATTCATGGCACTGAATTAATTTCACAGCATTCCAAAAAGGTAAAAAACTATACAAAGTAGTAAAAATTGAAGAGCGCTTTACAACAGTTGGGTCCGCGTGCACATTCGCGGAACAGGAACGTACCATGCGCGCATACGTGCACAATGCGCGGCTGTTGGCGCAAAAACTCGAGCACCTGCTAAATGGTGCATTTATTGAATTGGTCGGCCTCCCAACCACTTATGAATCAGCTCCCAAGCCGATTTGACCCTCAAATTTGAGCTCAATCCGCATGGTAGGCTGGTCAAAGACCTAATAAATCCCTAAAGAGCCTCTTTTCACACTACAAAGGAGTTACACAATAACCCAATGCAATGCTATAAAAAGCCATGAAGAAACCTCATTTTCTCAAGGAATTTCATGTAATGTTATGCTGCCTAGATTATTTTAAGGACTCAATCCTTGACAAGACCACTTTGGCACCATTTCATTGAGCAATCCACCTCTCCATTGAGTGGGTTTACAAAGGAGTTCTTTCGTCACCATTTTTATTTTTCTTATTGTAAGGAGAGCAAGTTTGTGAGGGTCCAAGAGCCTTCCTTTGGAGGAAGAAGGGACTCATAGTCCCATTTCTTCATTGTGCTTTGATTTCATCAATAGATCAGCCTAAAAACATTGGTGATATTGGTCTTTTTGTGTTTGT
>ML791814.1:630804-659013 GCA_009831015.1 Picea engelmannii
CAGCCTCCCCACGCAGATTGAGCTCGGATTTGATGTCAAATCGACTTGGGAGCCGATCCATTAGTGGTTGGGAGGCCGACCAGCTTCATAAATGCGTTGTTTGGCAGGCGCGCGGGTTTGGCACCCCACAGCCGCGCATATGCACCCAATATACGAAGGTATTGCGCGCGCGCGCTCATTTTTAGTGGGTATGCTGCGCTTTTTAATTTTATAGCCATTTTTGTATAGTTTTTGGCCCGTTTTCTGTGCTGTGGATTTACTCCTTGTGCCATGAATGCCTGTTTTCCTGTGCTTATCATGTGGAGTTCTTGTCACCCTGTGCGGACGAAATTTCAGTGATAACAATTATCAAAGACAAATTGGGAGAAAATCTAACAGAAGCCACAGATCTCATCAGGTTTCTAAACTCTAAAAAAAAATAGGAGTTAGAAGAGATGGAGATAAAGGACAAAAATGAAACCATCCTAGAAATCAAGAAGGTTTTGACCAAGAAATTCCTCATGTTACAGTTGGAATAAAGAACTTTGGTTATGGACATAGGTGTGCAGAGTTTCTTCAGCATGTTTGAGGTGCTACACAAGAAAGGGCTTCCTGTTTTGTTAGTTCTAAATGACAAGTTGATCACCCTACCTGATTACAACTAGAAATTGAAGACAGTGGCAAAGGACAATTCAAAGTTTGCAGGAATACAAGGAAGCATCACTGGGAAATCATTCCTGGAAACATTGCAGTTTGACTTGAATATTCAACATGAAATCAAACATATTTTCATCACTAAGCCTACCTTTGCTAAGTACATAGAAATGGATGAAATTTACAAAAAAATACTCAATATATCAATCCCAAGTAAAAATAGGTGGAAAATGCTATGCGAGTTACTTGAGTAAATATGATTTTGATGCTTCAGCCAGCAAGCACCAACAACTAAGCAAAGTCAAAGGGACAAGTCATAAAAAAAAAATCCACCAAATCAACACCAGAAATCAGAGCAGATCTACAAGATTCCTATATTTTTGTAATCAAATATATAGTTAGTTTAGATATTCCTAAATTATATCCTGATCATTTATGACGAAATCTTTGTAAATAATTGTATAAATACTTCTCCTTTCGAAGTATTGAGGGTTGATATTTGCATCCAAGAAATCTACTATGTATCATTCAAGAGGATTGACCAATAATAAAAAAGACTCTTTCACAGGATTCTCGTGTCATACCGTTGGTGATGTGCAACTCTCTTTGTTTATATTTTTCATTCTTTGTCATCATTTTGTGTTTTCAATTCTAATTATTCAAAGAAGGTTAAAGAACTGAATTTATTTCAAATACTTTGTTTATAACTTTGAATGATCTTTATGTTTTTCAACTGAAATTAAGTAAAAAAAATTCTTAACTTCTCTCTTTACTTGGTGTATTTTCCTCTCTTTTCTTCCCATTCATCTCATCTAAATTTACTAGATCCAAATAGTTTTACTACCCTACCCTGTGAATAAACTTTATAAAATCTGAAATTCATACTTGTTCTAAAAAACAGACCCCATATCCCAATGGTAATTTAATCATTCAATCAGCCAAATATTTCAAACAAACAAAGAAATCTTGAACTGTCATAACTAGCCTAACATTTTAACTCAAACAAATATAAATCTTAGAGAGAGATGCCTCTCTAAAGATGGCAGGGATAGATCACAGCTTCCAAAGTGGTTTTGTGGATACCTTTGTCCTTTCTTATACAATCTCTAGAAATTATATATGGAATTTGAATCTCTCCCAAGAACTACAGATGGACTTTGAAGCTCTCCCAATATATCCCCTGGTTTTTTGGTTACCTTTGTCCTTTCTTCTACAACCTATAGAAATTACAGATGGAATTTGAAGCTCTGGATACTTTGAACATGGAGTTGTTAGGTGAAAAATTCAACCTTCTTGTGTCTGATCACTTTCCACCATTAGTAATCAGATCTGGAACTTGATAATATTTCATGAGAAAGATAAAAGTTCGTTCCCCAGTATGGTCGCCACTATGTTAGCACATGATAAATTTTGGAAAAAAATTTGCCCTGGAAAGGCTTAGTTTGGTATACAAAGTTTCAAGGTCATTTATGAAGAGAATGACATGTTGAATTTGGATGGGCGAGGGATATTGGATGTCATTATATCTTTGTATGTCATTTGATATTGGATGTCAACATATGGCATTGGTACAGTTGGTTCTCTCCTGGAGGGAAGCTCTTCTTCAATGAATCCACTTGTTTCAAACACTTGGGAAGGGGTGTCACCTTCAGACATTTTGATTACGCCAGTTCAATGCAAGTATCTATGGAGGAAAATTAATTCAAAGACAGAGTACACTGTAGGTCAGGCTTTGGTTGCTCAGGAAGAAAATAGACGAATCTCTTCATGGTTACTGCCACCTTGGGTTATTGTTGCTTTGGTCATTCTGCGTTTCAATGAGTTTATGAAACTTTCAAGGAATCCAATCTATAACAGTGTGATTTTGTTCTTTACCTCTTGGGAAAATCTCTTTTTGTGAAATTAGACATCGTTGGGGAGTTCCAACATGGATTTCTATCTGGAATATTGTCATTGTCGACTAAGTTTCTACCAACAATTATGGCCCTCTTAAAGAGACTTATTGATGAGGGCCAGAAATATGGTGGTTTAGAAGAATCAAGCAATTCTACACTTATTCATTGAAAACTATGGAGTTTATTTTATGGAGGTGTAGTTGCAGCATCATGCACATAGTTCTTCTCAGTCAAGTTCTGTTGAAGGTGTTAAACACTTTCGTTCTGCAAGACATATACATGCATTGATGGGGAGTTTTGGTTTGAAGTTTGTAAGAAAGAATCAGATTCAAGTGTTTCCTATGTTTACCTACTTCTTTATGGTGGAAAACATGCCAATAGATGATGATTTCAAGGGTTCTCTATTTATGAATGCAGTAGTCAAATTTTTTTATGTTCATATAGAACCAAAATTTTCACTTCCATGGCAGTGAAAGCATTAATTTAAATCGAATAGAAATGGATTATTTCCCAATTCCCATTCTATAGATCATAATACACAAGTAAATCTCAACAAGCGAGGATCAAATACAAAATATTTGGCTATTGTGCTTGTGATTGGTACTGAATGTGTTATTGTGATGTTAATTGTTTGCAGGGATGATTTTTCGCAAGGAGCCATTCCTTTATGGCTAGCTTCAGAAATATTTTATCTGAGAGCATCCTTTATGCCTTTGAGTCTTGAGGCATTCATTTACCTTTCTCATCATGAACACAAGAACAATGGTTAATGAAATTGGAGCTTTCCTTTCCTAATTAATAGTCACGAAATTATGTCAAAACTTGCTGGAGAAAGTGAAATCAATCTTAGAAAGGATTTTGAAGAAGCAAACACGAATAATCCTATCATTTTCATTGACGAAATTGACTCCATAGCTCCAAAGAGGGATCAAACAAATGGTGAATTAGTGAGGCGCATTGTATCTCAACCTTTGACGTTGATGGATGGTCTAAAATATTGATCTCATGTGATTTTCATAGGAGAAAAAAATAATCCTAACAACATTGATCCAACACTTAGAAGGTTTGGTAGGCCTGATTGTATAATTGTACAGTTTAAGGGGAAAACACCTTTAAATCTAGCTCTACCCATAGAACAAATACCTTGATGAGTTTAAGGCCATGGATGCAAGCGGGGAAGGTGTTGTGAGAATTTGGGCGACCTCTCCTATTTCAATAGATGCTGCTAAAGATAGGGAGAAGTTCAATGTAATGTTGAACAAGTTAAAAGTTAAACAACCTCAAGGTGGAAAATATCCCATATTTCATGGTAGAAAATTGGCATTCAAAGATGCATATCTCATATCTTTAGGCACAACCTTAGTAATTGAAGATCAGATCGAACTTTCCAAAGTATGCAGTCAGCATTCAAGGAGGCAGTAAATACATAGGTGGCATAGTATATTTGTTTTCTAGGATGAAAACCAAGTAGTCGATTTCTAAATGCAGAGGAATTGATTCCAACAGCCTTCATTCAAGATCCTTGGTAGTTTTCTCCATAATTATTTCAACCTAATTCCATTTTTAGTATATAGAATGAGTTTGACTCCTTGAAATGGAGGATAGTTGATTAGTTATATACATATATATATATATATATATATATATATATATATATATATATATATATATATATATATATATATAAGAAAACAAGATTGTGCGGGGAAACTACCATTCAAGGTAAAGATGTCCACTGAGTTCAAGTAACCTTTTGCATTAATACAAGACAATATGTATCAGGATTCATGTGTCATATCTATGTGGTTAAGCAATTCTTATTGTAATATGTTTTCTCTATTTTCACATGTGTTACTTTCCTCTATTGTTTTAAAGCTAATTAAGTTCAGGATTTGTTTTAAAACACCCTATTCAATATTAAAGCAATATCAATGTTTTCTTCTGAAGTTTAAATATAGAATTCATGTAACAATGCTCTATATTTAAAGTGAATCCTAATTTGTTCTTCTTTCTCCATTTCATAAAATACAAGGATCCAGTAGTATGCATACCTTTCCCTATTTCATATAAGCTTGATTATTTCTAAATTTGATCATCTTAAGCTAGTGACTCCATTTCCCAATGGATTATCTCCATTGTTTCAACCCAATTAAATTCTAAAATCCAAAACCTGAACCATAATAGCTAACCTAATATTATTTAGAAGAACATAGCTAAATCATATAGAGAGATCCCTCTTTGAAGCTGGAAGGGATAGATCCCAGTTTCCAGGTTACCTTTGGGTTTCCTTCACAGCCTTGGGAAATTACGGAGCGATAACACGTGCAAAATCAGCAAGGTGTTTTTTTAATGGCCTTCCCATGTGCACTTTAATCTTGAGTTGACGCGTTTCCATAAAATTCATGCACGTTACTTTGTGCTTTTGGATCTCCACTGTGGATCTTCCTCCTCGACAGATGGACAGATATTATCTCGGGGCTTCGACACTCCTAGAGTCTGAGATATTAAAACTTTTGAGTTTTTTCAATTCCCTCAGAGTGATGTGTCTTATTGATGTCACTGTTGACATGTCATTGGATGAGTGGCTACCATGTGTCACCTTGATTCATGACTTTCTTATACCTAAAGTTCTAGCTAGAACTTGACACTTGTCACCAACTATTGTTTCCACGTGTCATATTTTTCTTGTGCTACATGTCTCCCTATTGGATCATGGCTCTATACTTCTAATAGTTCATATTTCTCCCAAAGTTGTCGATCTGATGGTTGTTTGGATTTTAGAACTTCGGCCCTATGGGACTCTGGGGTATTTTGTCTCCAATGTTTGTTCCACTCACTTGGAATTGTACCTAATGAATAAGTCAAAAAATGATGGTGACCACTTACTATCGGTTAACACCTCATGATGGCTAATCCAATGGAAATGATTGATCCCGAAGTTCTCAGATCAATGGTTCTAACTTAATCTCTAGTTGAGGTGGATGGTTGTGATCTTCTCTGGGACTTTGGGAGATTGTGGTTCCTTTTTTATATTCCTCCATTCATCGTGGAAGTGATGAATAGATATACCACTGTAGACCTTGATGTACAACCTTTATTAACTCTAGGGCTCTGGAGTTTGGAATTTCTTGGTTTATCTTAAATTCTTATCCCCGGAGTAGATCAATGTTAGATTTGACCACCTGTTATAACCCTAAATTGCACCACACATGCTTACCTGGCATCAGGCCTACTCATATCCATTCCTTGCCAAAGCCATGCTGAATAAACTCTTGAAAATCCTCTTAAATCAAGAAAAACGCGCCCTAACCTACTACTGCACGCGTTGGAACGCTGGCAGGCCTACTACTGCATGTATTGGAACGCTGGCTGGCCTACTACAACCCGCGTTTACCTAACAAAAGCACAAAAATAGGAAATTTGTCGATGGGACAAAAAGATTTGGGTCAGTTAACTGAAACTCCCAGCCATGCATGGCCGAGAGTTTATCCAAAACCCTAGCTCCTTCTAGCCTATAAAAGAACGGGTAGGGGTACTATTTGGAGGAGGAAAAAGATAGCAAAGAAACTCTGCCCAATTGCCGAATCCATTTGTCCCAACCCTTTAGAATTTCCTCAAGCCTAACGAGAAATCAAGAAAAGCATTTGGAGGACAAAGAAGAGGAGGAGCCCAGGATCAGGATCAAGGAACGGTGGCCGATCTCTATCATTATTGTAAGTTGATTCATCTTGAGATTAATAAAATAATACTTTTCCTGTCCCAATGCATGACTTATGTATGTTTTATTCGATTAATGCTTAATCTCTAACCCACAAGTAGAAAAATAGCATGCATGCGTAGTGTTTTGTCTTGATTGCAGGTTAAATTTGGAAGGAGCAGCGCAAGAAAGCGGACAAAAGCGCAACGAAGGATCTACACCAAACATCAGTAAAAAGGTTAGTAGGTTCTTTCCATGTTTGCATGTGAAAAAGGGTTTGAGGTTTGGGGTGGTAGATTAAAAGTAATTTCTTAAGGGTCATGATCTGCATGCAAGTTTAATCCCTAGCTTGTTAGTCCATAGGGTAATATTTCCCAACAACAGAATTGGCGACTCCACTGGGGAGATTTTACTCTTAGGGTTTCCGGATTCAAGAGAGGTTTTTGGGTAGTTTAAAGGAATAAATTTTTTGTTTCTTTGTTTGTTTTGTTTTCTGTTAGGTCAAAAGATAGCAGTGAACCTGGTTCTTAATACCAGTTTTTTCCTTAACTGTTGCTTGACTTTTATTATCGTGACACAGAGAGGTACACGCGGCTTGCATAAGGCCTGCATGCGTGTAACCCGGGCCCTAACCTTTTACAGCCCACGTTTGAACGCTTTATGTAGTGGTTTCAATAGCGTGTAAGACTCAGGAAGCTTAACAGGCAGTCTCCTCTTCCCTGTCAGAATTTTACATTCTCAGGGGGCTTTCTGGATCTTGTCTGGGTCTTGTTGGTTCATTGTCTTGCCTCAGTTTGCTTTATTGCGTTTGTTTTCTTTTTGCAATTATTTTTTGATTTTCTGTTGAAGAAGAAGCATCCAAGACTTTAAGAGACCCTGGTTGTTAATACCAGAGGCCTTTTTCAGGTCTGGGCTTCCTGTGTTGTGTTTTATCTTAGCATTTATACAGACCCGCGGCCTATTTTAGTTTAGCCCGCGGGTACCCGCGCGCTGTTATAGCTCAGCACGCCTTTGCACGCGTGTTGTTTCAGTGACAATCGCGGGCTTGACTGGTTGCTTTTCTGCCTGGGTGTGGCAGTCATACCCTCCTGTGGTGAGAAGTGTTCCTCTCAGGGGTTTGAGTCTAGAGCTGCACAGTCAGTAGGTTAGGGCCTCTTACCCTTAGCCTAGTTTTTTCTTGGTTAATTGTTGATAGAAAAGATAAAAAAGAAAAAGATTTTGTTTTATGGTTTTTAGACAAGTGTTAGAATCGGTTTTTTCTTGGTTGCCTTTGTGTGTCTTTGCTCTAGTTCTTCACGATCTGTGCTTTAAGCCAGAATTTTATTTTGTTTTCTTGGTTTTGTGCTTGTCGACATTTTCCCTTTATTGCTTCATTTTGAAATTAAATAAAAAAAAATTATCTTTGTCATTTTCTTCTTTGTTTGAAGATTGTGTTGTTGCATCAGTAGCTAGGAAGAAGTCTTTTTTCATAATTTTTTGCATGAAATCTTAGAAAATTCAAAAAGAAAAGAAGTCTTTCTTGTTGAAAAGTTGCTGGTTTTTGCATTTTTTGTAAATTTTTTTGTTTCCAAGCATTTCTTGTTCATTTTGCTTTGAGTCTTTACACACCATCAGTTTCACCTTCATACCTTGTGACATAAAAAATCCCATTAAAAGCAACGCTAATTAAAAATTATTAGACTTTTTTGTTTGTAAGGGTTCACATACTAGCTCAGGACTAGGGCCTTGGAATAGGTTGGAGAGTAAACTCTCCAAGGCCACTCAAACCAAACATTGAAGTCTGTCAATAGGGAGTGTAGAAGTCCAGTTGCGTGAAATTTATCTGGGACCCCCCTCTAATACAGGGGCTGAACATGAGGTCGCGTAAGGAAAGGTAGTGGAGATAACCCCTCCAAAGCTGGACCGAGCGTAGTGGAGAACACATATCGAGGATTTGTTAATGGATTCCGTCGTTTTCATTTACCACGAGGCTTCATGGGTCTCAAATCTGTTCAAGGTACTCAGTTGTCTTCCATACCATTTTCTCTCGATACCCTTGACAGGTTTCGGGCTTGATACCCTGTTCATTGTGGTCTACCCGACTATCGACTGTACCCGCCTGGTGACTGTTCGCGTGCTGGCAAACTAGTTGCCGATCTTTTCTAGGGACATACACAGGTGACTGCAGGGGTATACCATGGTACCTAGGACAGACATCGGGCCATGCTTTGCAGAGTATACCTAGAGGGTGCTTCCGTATTCGAGTTGCACTTGCATCGGTAAGTTGCTCTAGTGTTGGTTGTTGTAACTGTTTTTCAAAATAGTTAGTGTTTTCTTGTCTTATCTCATAGGGGCTTTCTTTTAGTGTGTGTTACTGTTTGCACATGTAGAATACCTTAGCGTGTCATGGATCTTCTCACACAGCGGAGGATTCAGAGCTCCACCAGTCATGAAGGCTTCTGGGCCTGCCGACGGTTATACTGGAGCCACCCCCGCCACCATTGAGGCGAAAGATAGACCAACAAGGGTCTTTCGAAGCAACCGGGGCTTTTGAGCCCGAAAAACTCTCGGAGGAATAAACCGCCAATCTTGGCGTGGTTGAAACCCCAACCACTGATACTTGGCCTGACGTTATTGTGCCAATTCAATTTTACAGACGCCTGTCAGTGCCTCACACAGTTATGGAACCAAATGCTGTTACTTCCTCTAGGAATTCTTCCATTCCCACCACCGTTGCTACCACAGGAGAAGCATCTCCTAACTTGCCGCCGTCGGTCCAGACCACCATGGCCCCAGCCGCAACTTCGTCGCAAAGTGGACCGACCCCATCTATTGTGGTGGCCACAAATCCCTTCACACCTAGTGCGATAGGCGCTCCATTTTCATATGGTATTCCTAGTCCAGGAACAAGTCCTGCACTCACTCACTCCACTTTACAGACTTTGGGTCTGGGGGCAGGGAGCTCTAATGCTCCTCTGCAAGGTCAACTTGGGGGAATTCCTATCCCTTTCAATGCTTTTCCTCACGCTGGAGGTCATATTCCTCCTTCGTCCCCGTCGCTCAGTTGTCCGCATCAGCAGGCCGTCGGGCAGCCTGCACACACGAGTTCACTTGGAGCTGGGAGTCAAGGACCACCTGCACAAACTCAGCCGGTAGGTTCGTCACCATTTGTTTGGAACGAGACGTTTGGTAACAACACATTCACACCCACTGCTTTCCCATCTGGGGGCACTCCCATATTTGGACGGTCTACTCCGGCACAGGGTACTATTCCTGTGTCGGGGGCACATATACCAGGACCTTGGAACTCACAAGGATCCGTTCCCTCCGCTGGAATGTCGTTCTGGGGTAATTCTTTCCACAGTCAATGGAACCTCGGACAGACTGCTATGCCTCTCCCAACAGGACCAGCATGGGGTAATCCTTCCCAAAGTCCGTCAAATGCGATGAATGACCAACATCCTATGTCCTTTATGGGGAATCATCCAATGATGTCTCCACAGATGCAAAATCCTTACGCTGGTCAGGGCCATGGTTTTTACCAGAATCCAGGCTAGCAGCCAAACGTTTCCTGGTAACCTGGTGCTAGTCAAACTCCAAGACCCCTTTTTCCAGGCTATCAGCAGCAACCTAAACTACCATTCTTGGCGACATTACACTTTCCATATTTGACACGGTTGTTAAATGATCCTATCTGTCATGATCCACGTTGGCCTCCTATGCCAATGAAGTTTCCTTCGGACATTCCAAAATTTGAGGCCAAGCCTAACGAAGATCCAGGTGATCATGTGACTACTTTCCACCTTTGGTGTTCATCTAACTCACTGAAATATGACTCCGTCCAGTTGTGATTGTTTCAATGCACTCTTATAGGGAGTGTCACGAAATGGTACATAGAGCTTGATCATTCACAATATTCTTCTTTTGGCGAACTGGCGATGGCCTTCCTTAACCATTTCCAGTTACCTGTGAGATACGACTCCGGCACGGAGTTGCTAGCCAATTTCGAACAGACAACAGCTGACCATATCGTGGATCATATCCAAGAGTGGAGATGCCGAAAGAGTCTCATCAAAGTACCAGTTCCACCAGCATTCCTGCTTGAGTGGTTCCTTAAGTCTTTAGTTCCTCAATTATCCAAAGACGTCGCGACTTCAGGAGTTTTCTTCGAAGAAGATGCCATCATGAGAACTCAATAGTTTGAGTTTATCTATTCTCAGTCTGGTCTATTATACAACATCCTGTCGGATGCTCCACGATCAATCCTGGACAAAACTAGACAGAAAGCCAGACCACATGCCGATGGTATCGTTGGTTCGGCACAAACCAAGCCCACTGAGAAATTGACAAAACAATTGCAACAGTTATCTATACAACACTCAGCGGCCATCCAGACCACTACTTTGGCTGCTCCTCCTACCCAAACGTTGGAAGTACACTCTGTGCAGATGACTAACCCCAAGGTCACCCAGAAGGGTAAGGGGGATAAGAAACCCACTGATAATGTTGGCGAGGGCACCACGGAAAAAAGTAAGGCGAGGTATCCGTGCAACTTATGCGTGGAAGACCACTCGACCCATCTATGTCCTTGACTTGTATAGGACCAGAAGTTTGTCACACAGCAACATCAAGCCGTGTTGACAATCCCTTTTAGCATGGGAAAAATTTAACTCAAGCCTCTACAAGTACCGAAGGGGGAAGCCAAGAAACCTGCCCTCCGCCAAATAATTCCTCTTCTGCGAATGTATATATGGTTAGGGGTGATGCTTTAATAATGACTAGAGTGCATGACTATAGAAAACCAAGCGCCTCTGAGAAGGGAAAAGAAGCCAAACTCCCATCTCTTCCTCTACAGATTGAGAATACGTTGGGAGAAACGATGACACGCATTCCAAAAGGTGCGTTTAAAAGAGCTTTGCACAATCCCAACGCAAGGGCCACCCAAAATTACTCTATGGTGGAAGATTTATCCCAAACCCCTTGTGCTATGTCTGCTTTAGAGGTCCTCCAAAGTTGTTCTTCTCAGAGGAAAGCCTTGCTGACTGCTTTAGGCTCTACTGAGACTTGTAACTCGGGTACCATCATGTTATATACGAATGACTTGAAACATTGTCTTCCTTACCACGTCGCGTTTAAGATAGTAGTGGCTCATCCCACAAAAACTTTTACACGGAATATCTTTCACATGGTGGTATATGAGGGCGCTTCGACTTGCATTATTTCGTTGGCATGCTGTAAATCCATTGGTCAGCCCGAGTTTTCTCCATCACCTACTCTCCTCACTGCGTTCGATGGTCGGTCGTTCCGACCACATGGCATCATTCCTTCTTTCCCTGTGCAGTTAGGAGGGAAGACTGTGTGCGTCGAAGTAGAGGTATTCGATGCCCCCATCGACTACAATATCTTGTTAGGTCGTAGTTGGACTTATGCTATGCAAGCCGTGGTTGCTACAGTTTTCTGAGTCTTGTTGTTTCCACACGAGGGTTGGATCGTGACCATTGATCAATTGTCCTTCTCTAGACCTGACCCAACTTTGGGGGCATCCATGGTTCCCATGGTTTATAATCCTCAAGAAGGTGTCGTTAACGTAGGAGTTGGTTTGTGCCCATCTTTAATGGGTACTTTTGACTACCCACCTCCTCATGGCGATGTCAATTTTATATCGACTCACCACAAGGCTGAGATTTTTCATGTTTCGTCGTTCCGCATGACTTACTTTGAGGATCCATGGATTATTCCTTCCCCATCAGCCACAATGGATGAGACAGGGCACTCTGGCATGTCCATGCCCTTGTCGGCCACTGAAGTAGCGTACTCTTTAGTCCAACAAGCTTTAGTCGCTCCTAATTCGACTCCCGCACAAGAGTTGGATCCACCTCTAGAGTCTGTCTGGGCTCAGGATTCTCTTGCCAACACCGATTCATTGGATTTAGTCTTGCCTTCTGATGAAGCAATAATTGAAGCAATGACGGGTCCGGATAAACCTTGGGACGATCTTAATCACAGATCATATTTCCTCCCAGATTTGAGCCGAATTGAGGTGGGAGAATTCACTATCACCATAACGGGAGATCAACCATGTCCCATTAACCTCTTAGATACACAGGATATTTATGCTGAGGGAAATATGGCGACCATCGTTTCCACTATACCTATCAACATCTCCCGAAACCCTGGCATCGTGGAGAATGTCTTCGTCGGAGTGGATTTCTGCCCCAAAGAGATTCAGACTTATACGGATCTTTTCAAAGAATTACGCGACATTTTTTCCTGGTCTTATGAGGAAATTCCAGGCATCGATCCAAAAATAGTTGAACACGAAATCACAACGTATCCGGATGCTAAGCCTGTTTGACAAAAACTTCATCCAGTTAATCCTAGGAAAGCAACAGCCATTAAGATGGAGGTTGAGAAACTGCTCAAGGTTGGGTTCATATACCCTATTCATTTGACTCAATGGGTGTCAAACCCCGTGCCGGTCGATAAAAAACAAGGCACGATTCATGTTTGTACCGATTTCCATGATTTGAACAAGGCATGTCCAAAAGATAATTATCCAACCCCATTCATCGACCAAATCATTGATGAGTGCGCCGGTTGTGAAGCCTTTTCATTCATGGATGGTTTTTCGGGCTATAACCAAATCCAAATCAAACCCGAGGACCAACACAAAACCGCGTTCACTTGTCCGTGGGGTACTTTCGCTTATCGTAAGATGCCTTTTGGTCTCAAGAATACTGGAGCCACTTTCCAGCGGGCCATGTCTTTTTCATTTCACGACCTCAAACATATAGTCGAGGCTTATCTAGATGATTTAGCATCACGCTCTCGTAAGCGAAAAGATCATCCTACACACCTCAAACTAATCTTCGAATGTTGTCGCTACTTCAGGATTCGCTTGAATCCCAACAAGTGCAGCTTTTGCGTCACGTCAGGACGTTTGTTAGGTTTCATCGTTTCAACAACAGGGATCATGGTGGATCCTCTTAAGGTGGAGGCAATAGTCCAGTTGCCTCCCCCCCACGCACAATCTTACAAATTCAGAGTCTTCAAGGCAAGGAAAACTTCTTACGACGCTTTATTGCCAACTATGCCGAAATCACCAAGGGATTCATGTGTTTACTGAAAAAAGATGTTCCCTTTTTCTGGGATGAAGTAGCGCAACGCTCTTTCGATGCATTGAAACATGCCCTCACTACCGCACCTCTGCTACGGTCACCTAATTATAACAAAGACTTCTTATTATATATGGCTTCCGCAGAGTCAACCATAGGCATGGTTTTAGTTCAGGAGGATGATTCGTTTTATGAATACATGATCTATTACTTGAGCCGAGGCCTCGTAGGACCAGAGCTTAATTATACCCATCTCGAAAAACTTGTGTTGGAAGCAGTTCATGATGTTCAATGGTTTTGTCACTATGTTCTGTTTCGTAAGACCACCGTCATTGTCGTCGTGAATCCTTTCCAGTACATGTTGACATGATGAGTTATCAGCGGAAAAATCAGTAGATGGATGGTCATCCTCCAATAATTTGACTTAGACTTCGTTTCAGCCAAGTCCAAAAAGTCAATGGTCTTTGCAGAATTTATCTCGGAGCTTCCGGTTGAGTCAGGTGACGTTGTTCCTGAGGAATCACCTATCCAGAGGGATATGTTTTTGATTGAATCGTCAGACCCTTGGTACGGAGATATACTGATCTATCTCCAGACTTTGAAGTGCCCCACCTCTGCTTCTTGTGATGAGAATCGGCGGATATGCCATCAGGCCAAGAACTATCTCATACTCAATGATACTTTGTATCGGAGAGGTGTTGACTGCATCTTGCGCCGATGTCTCACTCATGAGGAGGTTGTCATAGTGCTCAACGATTGTCATACAGGGGCTTGTGGTAGTCACTTATCTGGGTTGGTAACAACCCAAAAGATTTTATGAGCAGGCTACTTCTGGCCCACACTTATCAAAGATTGTATTGAGTCGGTCAAGAAGTGTCATCCGTGCCAAATCTTCTCACGGAAGATGAGGGCACATCCAGCTCCTATGTTTCCTATCATCACAGTTGGTCCCTTCACTAAGTGGGGGATTGATTACACTACATGCAACCCCCCATCAGCAAGGGGGCACCGCTATATCATCGTAGTTGTCGACTACTTTACTAAGTGGGTTGAGGCTATGCCAACGTTTAAGGATGATGGAGAGACTACAACTCTCTTCTTATTTAACCAGATTATAGCATGGTTCGGCGTCCCAAGAGAGATTGTCACTGACCATGGAAGTCACTTTCAGAATCAAATGATGTCTGAGTTAACATCAAAGCTTGGGTTATGGCAGGAACACTCGTCACCTTACTATCCCCAAGACAATGGGCAGGTGGAAGCTGTAAACAAAACACTTAAGACGATGCTACAACAAACTATCAACTCAGCCAAGTCAAATTGGCATTTGATGTTATACTCGGCATTATGGGATTACCAAACATTAGTTAAGACTGCAACCAGTTTCTCACCTTTCCAACTCGTTTACGGGCTAGAGGCAGTCTTTCCCATCGAATGTCAAATTCCATCTCTGAAATTGGCAGTACAGTTATTGCCAAACACTTCTCCACTTGAAGAACGGTTAGTACACCTTGAGCAGCTTGATGAATAGCGTCGTGATGCGGCCCTGGCCAACGAGGCTCATAAACATAAGGTCAAGTGTCAATATGATAGGTCCGTTCATCCTCAGATTTTTTCTGAGGGCGACCTTGTCTTGGTTTATGACCAAGATAAGGACCCCCTGGGGGCAGGAAAGTTTAAACCTATGTGGTTTGGACGCTTCATTATTAAGGAGGTTTTAAAAAAGGGTGCTTATTGTCTGGTCGATTTTGAAGGGAATGCTTTGGCGGAGCCTAGAAATGGGCTCTACCTCAAGAAGTACTACTCATAGGGTCACTGTGGGTAACTTTTTGTAACATATGTATAGTCTTTGTGCTATTACTTTCTTACGTTTATTTTGAAAAATGTGTTATGGACGTGTCATTGATGTTATCTTTCGTCAATATGGCAGATGTCAAGTGAGTCCGAGGTGTTCGTTGGGTATGCGGACGGTGCTAGTAGACACACGCGGAGGCTTGCCTCTACAGCGTGGGTAATCTTTACACCACAGGGTCAGTTGTTATCTTCCGAAGGGATATGCTTAGGCGACACCACAAATAATGTTGTTGAGTATAGTGCAGTTATTGAGTTGCTTCGTGACGCTTTGTCATTGGGTATCTCTCCTCTCCGGGTCTATCTAGACGCTCAACTGGTTGTGTCGCAGCTAAACATAATATACCGAGTTCATGACCCAACTTTACACCGACGATTCCTTAGGGTACATCTCTTGGAACGCAACTTTGATTATATTACATATTTTCATGTTCCTAGGAGTCTAAATCAAATCACAGATACTCTAGATAATCACATTTTAGATTGGCATCTTGCTCACACATAAAAAGATTATGATCATACACATGTAAATACATTTTTTCACACATAATCCATATGACACAAAAAAGAAATAAAAACCATATATAAACATCACAAAATCCTCAGAGTACATGGATGGGTGCAAGCGCCTCAAAAAGCGGGAACCATAACGAGTCACTGGGGCTTATGCCCTCAAAATATATATATACATATCAGTGCTCGTGGCACATAAAAGTATACAAGTTTGTTCAGGGCCTATGGGCCCTGTTATACTCAAATACATCCTGACCCAAATGCCTAAACAATCAGATCCATGTCCGAGGTACCCCCACAATATGAGTCTGCAAGGAGGGCAGCAAGTCCTCTATCTCTGCCATGGGAACTATGCGAGTGAGCACAGTGAAGTTCCTCTCAATCCACCTAAGAAACCTCTCGGCCTTCCCTGCTGGGAGGTTCCCTGACACTGCTGCTCCCCCGGCGGCGGCAGCTGCTGCCTCTGGCCGTGGGCGGCGCCTGTTCCGTGCATAATCGACAGGTTGCACGGGTCCCACATCTTCACGCAATACAATGTTCACCCATCAAAAACTTTGTTATACAAAAACATGATCTATATAAAAAAGACATAAAAATTACATATGCAAAACAAAAAAAAACTAGATAGGTGGAGACTTACCCATCTCCCCTCGCTCCTCACCAGGAGGCACTGGTATCGCAGGATCTCTGGAAAAATCCATCCCTGCATATGGGTAATCCTCAATCACTGGGATTTGTCATGACAGCCAGGAAAAAAATTCGTCATTGAAGGCCTCTATGGTCCTTCCACCACCCTTTCATGGCAGCAACGCTGCCCATTTTCACACTGCGGGGATCGTAGCCAGATGTCCTCGTACTGTCAGTCGAGGACTAAAGCATGGAACTCTCTCGAAGAAAAGAAAACACGGGATGGTCCCAAACCTGAATTTCCTGTGTGTCCACTGTCTACAAGCTGTCAACTGTCCTGTCATGCTTGCCAGTAGTGTGGTACTCCAGTCAAAACTTTGTGCATTCATGCACTGAATTGCACAGTTCATCTGTGCGCACGAAGCCTGGTGCACGGCCGCAGAGCCGGTAATCTGCCCAATGAGCGATAAAATGGTCTAGAGGGAAAGGTTGGTAATCCTACTCACGGGAACCGAGGAAGATCTATGATCGGTCCCAGCCTCACAGTACTCCTCTATCAATTCCGAGACTTTTCTCGACCCCACAAGAAAAGTATGAAAGTTGACAGGTTCCCCTCTCCTCGAGAGGCCCGTCAAAAAGTAGATATCCTCGATGGTGGGCACCAAGGATTGCCCCTCTATCATGAATGCCTCTGCATCTGGGTGCCAATAATCAACCAAGGCATTCAGTAGCCTGGGTTGAGTACGCATAAATGGACACAAAAAGAATTTTACTAAACCGTACTATGTCATCACGGCCATAACATTCGGATCTGCTACCACTAGCTCATTGGCGGCCTCGTGCTCCCTCTCCCTCCACTAAACATACATCCTGCCAAAACCACAAGGAAAAAGGGGGAGTTAATTCTTGATTCACACAATTGTTCCACCGCGCGGGGGGCACCCGCGGGCTGTTGAGGTGACAGTCACGGGTACCCGCGCACAGCTTTAGCTCTACGTGCAGGTACCCAGGGTTGTCCCTGGATAGCTCACGTTTTCCTAGGGTCGACCGCTTTGAGGTCGACCCCCACCCCCAAACTCACAAACAAACATCAAATGAGGTATTGAAATGCAAGATAAGGGAATTTGTACTTAATTGGTCCAAGAAAAAGTCTGTTTCGTCCACTGTAGCTCCCGAAATCACGATCTTTGGAAAAGGGGGTCTTTTGGCTCCAGAGTCAATTTCCAAATCAGCAATGGTGATAATGAGCTGTCAGCTTCTATTTATAGACTTTTTGGCCTCTTTTTGTCATTTTTTTTAGGCCCTTTTATCAGTTTCTTTATACCAAAAACCATTTTGAGTGGTTCAAGAGTTATATGGGAGGGATTTGATCAGGTATTGGGACAATTTTCATTGAGTTTCAAAAATATATATATGTGTGTGTGGACGGTCCATAATAATTTTTCTTCAAAATTCAACTTGAGCATATAGGGTAGGATTCCATCCCAACTGTTGCATCTTGTTGCCTTTTGTTCTTATGACATAGGATCGATCCCATCCGGTTGTTGCACAGAACCGTCATATCTTCTCTAGAAGTGTCGCAACTTGGTGGTAGAGCTTGCCAAAACATGGATGCCCTAGGTAGTTCCTGGTTGCATTATGGTGTCCATGCCATTTCTAACAACACAATAGGCTCGGGAGTCCGTATAGTCTTTCCTGAACATGAGTTTGAGCCTCATTTTCATAGATATTTTTCACTCTTTGAATTACCCTCCAGACTCCCAAAACATAATGGGTCTCCTTTTAATCCCTTTTTAGACCCTTTAAACATGAAAAGATTGTCGAGCGATCTTGTGGCCTTTCACGCTCGTTAAACTGAAATTTGAAGTCACGTCTGTTCGGCGGTAGTTTACCCCTTTTTCGGTTTGGATGGTCAACTGTACAAACAAAGGTATACTCTATTGAATTACAATTCTTTAGAAGAGTATCCTCAGGTAAGATTTTATTCCTTTTTTGGGCCCGAGGGACTAAATTTACGAAAAAGAAACCCCCTCGGAGTCCATAGTTAATCTCTTTTCAGACTCCCTAAAATTGAAAAGATTGTCGAGTGACCTTATTCTTTCACACTCATTAAAATGGTCCAGAAGAACATTCCTGACGGATTCCATAGTTAAGCTTTTTGCAGACTCCTTAAAATTGAAAAAATAACTGAGTGATCTTGTCCTTGTCACACTCGCTAAACTGGTTTTGAATTGATGTCTAATCGGTGCTAGTTTATCCCTTTTTCGAACCGACTAGACTATTGATGAAAAAGGTACCCCAATGGAGTTTCCTTTTACGCTTTTTCAGACTCTCTAAACATGAAAAATCATCGAGCTTCCCTTCTCTGGGCTCATTAAACTTACATCGAAGGATGTTACCATTGTGTGTTCTATCAACCGCATTTTGCATACCTTACCAATCAACTTAGTAACAGATTGCCTCTGCGTCTTAACACCTTTGGCCACTGGAGTATTTTTCTTGAGTATCATTTCCTAGAACATCAGTCTTGTCCTTGTGCCTTGAGCTTGCATGTTTGTTGTACTCGTTCCTCCATTGTAACGTAATATTCTTTTATTCTTTTTTTTTTCAAATCAACAAAAAGAAAAAAAAATCAAATATACCCAAAAAAGAGGATGGGAAAAGTATTTTCTTTATTGGCAGCATCATGAGTCGCCCTTGGATAAAGCACATCCATCTGTTTGATTCATAAGACTATGGGATGTAGTACGACCTTAGGAAGCTTTTTTTGTTATACAAAGTTGTGTCCTCCACCGTTTGCTTACTCTTCCAAACATATGGAGAGTTTGCGTTGCCTCCTGCTTTGTCAACTTATGATTAACAGATATGTTTCCTGAGTCTTATCACTTGTCGTGCTATTATCAAAGGGAAGTTTGTCACTAAGCTTGAGTCAGCCCCTCTGCAATATGTCTCTTGTCCGCATACCCGGCCATCCTGAACGTCCAATCAAGTCTTTGTTCGAAATCACTGAAGCCTTCAGTCCGATCATCAAGATTATTAAGCCCATAACCGATGAACCGTCGAAGACCTCTGGGTAGTGCAGTCGTACACTCATATTACACTCCTACCCAAGTTTATAAGATTTTGAAGTTGTTGCTCGAGCTCTGAAGTACAACCATTAGGCCAAATCCACTTTTGAGCTGTGATGGGACTTGCAATCTGGGAGAAACCTTCCACGAACATGCGGTAGTAACCTGCCAACCCCATAAAGCTGCGCACTTCCTTTGCATTTTTAGGAGCTGGCCAACTCATTATTGCTTCAATTTTCCCTGGATCCACGGCAATTCCTTCACCACTTATAATGTGTCCTAGATATTGAATCTCATTTTGGACAAAGGCACATTTGGGCGATTTCCCATACAATTTATGCTCTCGAAGGCATTGAAGTACAATCCTCAAGTGCGAGATGGATACATTACATGTATATCTTTCTGATTTCGAGATGTAGCTTCGTTGTGTATTGTTCGCGGCTACTCTTTATAGTTATTTGACATGGATCTATAGTGTATTTGATTGGTTTCCATGGTTCTATTTTTTTCCGAGCATGGGTATGCCCGCCTCGGTGAGACATTTGATATTTTTGCAAATGGCACCTCCTGATTCCTGATTCCTGGGCTCACTCATTCAGCATATCAGTACAGATTGGTAAAGAATTGGTAATGTATTTCAGCCATCAGATGCTCTTATGACCTCACACATTAGGGGGAATCTGTTATAACCCTAAATTGCACCACACATGCTTACCTGGCATCAAGCCTACTCATATCCATTCCTTGCCAAATCCATGTTGAATAAACTCTTGAAAATCCTCTTAAATCAAGCAAAACGTGCCCTAACCTACTACTACATGCGTTGGAATGATGGCAGGCCTACTACTGCACGCGTTGGAACACTGGCTGGCCTACTACAACCTGCGTTTACCTAACAAAAGCACAAAAGTAGGAAAGTTGCCGACGGGACAAAAATCTTTGGGTCAGTTAACTGAAACTCCCAGCCATGCATGGCCGAGAGTTTGTCCAAAACCCTAGCTCCTTCTAGCCTATAAAAGAACGGGTAGGGGTACTATTTGGAGGAGGAATAAGATAGCAAAGAAACTCTGCCCAATTGCCGAATCCATTTGTCCCAACCCTTTAGCATTTCCTCAAGCCTAACGAGAATTCAAGCAAAGAAGTTGGAGGACAAAGAAGAGGAGGAGCCCAGGATCAGGATCGAGGAACGGTGGCCGATCTCTATCATTATTGTAATTTGATTCATCTTGAGATTAATAAAAGAATACTTTTCCCGTCCCAATGCATGACTTATGTATGTTTTATTCAATTAATGCTTAATCTCTAACCCACAAGTAGAAAAATAGCATGCATGCGTAGTTTTTTGTCTTGATTGCAGGTTAACTTTGGAAGGAGCAGCGCAAGCAAGTAGACAAAAGTGCAACGGAGGATCTACACCAAACATCAGTAAAAAGGTTAGTAGGTTCTTTCCATGTTTGCATGTGAAAAAGGGTTTGAGGTTTGGGGTGGTAGATTAAAAGTAATTTCTTAAGGGTCATGATCTGCATGCAAGTTTAAGACCTATCTTGTTAGTCCGTAGGGTAATATTTCCCAACAACACCACCTGATCCAATGGCTCACGTTGCACCCGAGGAGATCTTAGATCAATAGTCTGCACGAGTTTGTTTAATCTGAGACTCTCAGATATTGTGTCTTACCTTGTCCTTCCACTAAACTCAATCGTATGTTCGATAATTCATCTGAAGTCCCTCCTTTATATAATGACTGGTGGGATTTCATGACTTTGTGACTTTGCAAGTTCATTCCTTATCTTCAATGTTCGTCGAAGTGGCGAAGTGTTGAAGTTGTTTTTTCCACTACTTGATCCAATGGTCCATATTGGTACTAAGATATATATGATAGTTGATATTTAATCCTTCCCAACCTCTGACTTCACCTCGATCTAACGATTCTGGATTGTCCTGAATTGAGAATGAGTTGCTCCTGTAACTCAATATTTTACAAGGGATTCTTCTATGTAGGCTCTGGCTTCTGCGCGATCTGACGATCTAGGATTTTACCAAGAACTATATCAATGAACATGATTCTTCCTTGTTTCTTTTGGATTTTACTGTGGGGATTTCAATCCCGATAGCACTTTTGTAATTCTCTCTCCCTTCTGATCTTTCCTTCATCCTTTCCATGCTCTGATTCTTTGTGTGTATTCTTTGTAGAATATCCCCACTATCGCTCCTAAACTTTAGGAACACATGATCATATTTTGATCCTATCGTGATCAACAATGATCATGAAATTATTTAGCCCCAAGGTGATCTTCCTCTACCCCAAGGTGATCTTAGTTTTTCTCTGATTATTGTACATGTTTGACTCATATTTCCATCAATGACAACACACAATCAATAAAGCCAACATATTCTTCACAAAAATCATTGGGGCACCCCAAGATGACACTTTTGGGCGTATATGTCCTTTATTTAACAATTCATAAAGCTACATCTACAACTCCTTCAATTCTAGTGTGCCCATTTTGTAAGATGTTTTTGACACTCGGGTAGTTCCCAACACCAAATCAATAGAGAAATCAATCTTTATCTTTGTTGGTAGTCCTAGGATTTCCATAAAATCATCTTCAAAATCCTTCAATACTGGATAGTATTCAATACTTTCCATTTTATCTCTATTTGCCTCTTCCATATGGGCTACAAAAATATAACACCCCTTCCTACAACTCTTTTTCAGCTACATGGATGAAATTTATTTGACAACTACAACTCTTGGAATACCTTGAATTTTTCCTTGTTTCCCTTCCTCATCAAGACAAGTGATTATCTTGTTGTAATAGTCTAGGTCAACATGATGTTTTTCCAACCAATCCATGCCAATCAAACAATCATATGAACCTAATGGTATGATGTTTACATCCACTTTCGTGATAAGTCAACTCATGTCTATTGGAAAATATTTGAACAACTAATTGATTTTCCTCTTAGACCTTGTGGCTAACTAAACTAACCATGATTTCTTATGCTTACTCCTTTGCAAGTGAATTTTTTCAACAATGTTGGATTTTATGTAACTATGGCTAGCTCCATCATTAATTAAAATTTCTATGGATTGGTTTTCAATCATACCTTCCACTTCAATCATGGGGGATTGATATTCTCTTGCTTGTTTTCCAAGGCTAAATAAATCATTTCCATGTTTCCTCCCATGCCCTCCATTGTTTCATCCTCCTAAATATCATGGACAATACTCATTCTTTCACCTTTGTCAGGGAATTCCCTATACAAGTGATCTCCCTCAAATCCCCAACACTTCATGGGCTACTGTCTTGGCCTTTTCCCAAATGACACTATTCTGGGTTCATTTTGGGCTGATTGTATTTGCTTATTTTCTTGGGAATTATTTTTGAAAAAGATTCTTAAAACCTTTCTTCCCTTTTTCCTTTTTACCCTTTATATTGTGATTCCAATATTTTTGGAAGATCGTCCTTCCTCTACTCTGCTCATAAATATGTTTTTTTCTCCTTATGGATCCTCCAAAGTATTTGGGTTATCATAGTGTATCTTTTCACTATAGAAGGAGGGTAACCCACTCATAAATATTTGGATTTTTACCTTCTCATCATTTATGAAGCCCAAATACTTCAGCAACCCAAAATCTCTTCTCATATTCATCCATTGTCACGCTTCAGTACTTGCATTCAAAGAAATCTTTCATATTTTTTTCATAGTAATGCCCTGAAAAATAATTCTCTTGGAAATACCCATTGAGCTTCCCCCATGAGACCTTATTCTCGTCCATGTGTTGGGATTTCTTAAGTTGATATCACCACATGGTTACCTTTCCTTGCAAGTGGTAGGTTGAAATTACAGTTTCTACCCTTGAGGGGTAGTCATGTAGTTGTAAATACTTATTCATTTCAAATAGACATGCTTCATCCTATTCCCCCTTTCTATGCTCACTATTGAAAGTTGGTGGATTTATTTTCCTGAGTTCACCATACAATATGTTTAACTCCTTCCTTCTTCTCTACCTCTTAATAGGAGACACACATGGGCTACTCCCTAGCCTTGAATTTGCACGATATATCCTAGTGTATTTCCTTGGAGAATGATGGCACCTCCTCATTCTTTTTTACTTCTTATCATTCCCATTATCATTCCTCCTGTTATAGGATCTTGATGTTTCCACTTGTCTGGCACTATATGCTTACTTTGTACCAAAGTCTTTATTGGCTTGCCTTTGCAGCATATTTAGACTTTGAAGTATCTCTTCCTGAGATTTCATAATATTCTCATTATCTTCTCTATATTTATGCACTTCTCTATGTAGGATTTTCATAGTGGCAACCATCTCCACAAGCTCCTCCATGCATATTTTTCCATTAGACTCTATCTCAACATTTCCCATGCTTCCATCCAACCTTTTGAATTCTTCTTCATAGCCATAATACCTCTAAGCATCCTCCATGATTGTAGTTCTCATACAAGAACCATAATTTCCTCCTGAACCTCTAAATTTTGCAAGAAAATGTGCATGAAATAAAATTTATGTTATACACACACACACACACACACACACACACACACACACACACACACATTTATGGAAAATAAATGCATAAGTTTTCTTCTCTTTAGGCCACCATTCATATTATTTTGAGTTGACTACAATTTCTACTGCTCAAATTAATTTTATGGGTACACAATATGATTATATTCTTCATGAGATTTCCACTGACGAATCATTAGATCAAATTTGAGCTCTACGTAGAAATTTATGGTCTGCATAAGTTTAAACTATTTTCTTGTGTTTATCCCTCTATTCTATAGGTGTCTTCTCTTCCATATTGTAAAAATTCAAGTACCCAAATTCCAAATATGGTTCCATGGTTGTCTTATATGGTCCATGGGACTTCTATAGAAAACTTTTATGTCCCAAAATGACTTCTGAGTAAGGATCTATGCCCTTTGGAAGTAAAATGGTGTTGCAAATATACCTTGTACTATTTCAACTTTAACTTCCTCATACTAGCTTTGTTTTTCACTTAGAATAGCTCATTGGAAATCTCTTTATGGGTTATTTCATTTTAAGAAGTAGAGATTCTGTGTACTTGAGGTACACATATTTCTCTCGATTCTAACTACCTAAATATGTTTTTTAGCACCTCAAAATGGCCCTGCAAGTTGATGACCTTCAAAAATTTGAAACTTTCGTAGAAACTTGATTGTTTTACTATTGTAACAATTTTTTAATCCAAGCCATTGATATCAAAATCAAGAGTAATCCCAATCGTTGATCCGCTAAACTTTTCCTAGGCCCGTGGATGAATCTCAACCATTGATTTCCAACTCGAGAGCAATCTGACCCTGATCCAGGGGATCAAATTTTGCTCAAAATTCAAAGTGCTCGGAATCGCTTCAAAACAAATGAGAGCATAGACCTCGTCATCACGAACCCAACACAACTTGTTTGGGTTCAAACAGACGTCGGATGAGAGATATATCGGGTTCTGTTCAAAATGACAAATAGGCAAAAAAAAATTGTGCTGACTGTACAGTCCGTACGGATGCTGACATGGCAGGTTGTACGACACGTGGCAGGCCGTATGACACATGGTAGGAAGTCGTCTGGACAGTTGGCATATGACATGGCTTGTTTGCAGTGAATGGGATGGTGACATGTGTCCCAATCAATGGTCGCCACGTGTCCCCTGGATATTGGTTTAAAAGTTATGTTGTTGGCTGGATTCAACCCCGTGACCTCTGGGCAGGGTAAAGCCTTGGGAAGGGCCGCCCAACCGGTGTGTCCACATGTATTACTTAACATATATATGCGTTTGAATTTATTTAAGTTTGAAATAATGTGAAATGGGGCGTGGATCGGGCCGGGGCTAAGCCCTGGCCCACAGTTATATATATATGGCATATGAACATTGTTTTGGGCATTTAAAACCCATGGTTATATCCATGTTATGTGACCATTGTGGTGTGTGTGTGGTTAAACCCGCAATTATATATATGTTATGTGACCATTGTGGTGTGCATGCATTAAACCCATAGTTATATATATGGTTTAAAAAACTTAACCCCTGTTTGTATTGCGCACGGTCATGTGGTGGCCATGTGCCCACGGGCCTTGGTGGTTAGGGGCTAGACGTGCCCATAACCGTCCTACAGTTCACACCGTTTGTGTGGTTGCTCCCGGTGCTGAGTTTTAACACATAAAAGCACGTGGGGGGCTAGGTTGAGGCAACAAGGGTGCATTTTGGCGATCTAGAGACAACAGTGTAAAGGGGAACTTCCAGGAAGTCTATCTTCTTCAATTTTTGGCCAAACGAGGTGCCAAAAAAGCCCAGCTAGGGGTTTTTGGATGTTTTGAATCCATTGGAGCCATATATTTGGCATTTTGAGCATTGTAAAGCACATATTTTAGCACTTTGAGCAAATAATACAAAAGATCCATTGGAAGTTGGACCAGGAGATGTAGCCCAAGAGAGGGGTGAACTCCTTTATCATTTGCTGTGTTATGTGTTTTTTGTTCATTGTTTATTGTTTTTGTTTATATGCATCTTGAATGAGTAATTTCCATAAAAGTTGTGTTGCAAAATTGATACATTTTCATTTTAACACATGAATTAAATCTTGCAAATATTTTCAAGAATACAAGTCTTCTTCATTTTTAGATCAAGTTGGTATCAGAGCATAGGTTTTTGAAGACTTGATTATTTGCAAGTGTTTTTTTTTTTAATGCTCACAAGGTTGAAACTCACAAGAGGAGAAGGTCAACTTGTAGAGACAAGTTCTCATCCTTCAAGAAGGAATATTATATCATCACCACAAGTTTCAAGGAGGCATTCACCAAGTATGGATCATTAAGAGAGTCATGAACATATTCCTATAGAAGATGAAGATCTCAGAAAAACTGTCATGGAAATGAGAGAAATGATGAAACTCTTGATGGAAAGGAATACAAGGTTGCAAGGTGAAGTCTCCAACCCTTCAAAGAACAAGGGAGACAGTGGTGATAAAAATCCAAATGGAAATGGAGGGAATGGTGCTTCTCCACCACCCTCACCTCCATCTTCTTCTTCTTCTTCTACTAGTTCAATACCTCTTCCAAATTCTACAAACCGACATGGTAAAACTCCTTCACAAATTCCTTTGTTAAAGCTTGATATTAAATTTGAATTGCTAATGTACAATGGAGAGGTAAATGCTGAGAAATTAGATAATTGGATTTGTCAGATTGAGGTGTATCGTAGGATACAAAAAATTCAAGATGATGAAACTAAGATTCAACTTGCTTCTTTAATATTGGATAGTGCAACACTCATTTGGTGGGAATCCAAGACTCAAGAGGACATGAACAAACATGGTAAAATTTTAACCTCTTGGAATGATTTTATTGTTGCAATTAAAAGACAATTTTACCCATTGGCATATATGCCAAAAGCTACTATGGATTGACAAAATTTTAGACAAGCTAAAGGACAAAATGTGCAAAGCTTTACTCAAGAATTTAGGAAAAGATCTTTGGTTTTGGGAATAGATTTGTCTTCTCAAGAGACTTTACTCAAATACATTGGAGCTTTACATAGTTATTTGAGACATACAATACGCATGTTTAATCCTTCAAATCTAGATGAAGTTTGTGTTCAGTCCACTCATTTGGAAGTAAGAGGAAGGAATGAAACTCATGAGGGTAACAAGAAGCCTTTCAGTCATGGAGACAAAGGAAAGAGGAATTTCAAGGGCAATTGAAAAAAGAATGTTGTTGTTAAGAAAGAGGGAGAAAAATTCACATGCAAACATTGTTCAAAAGTTGACCATGATGAAGACCATTGTTGGAAACTTCATCCTGAAAGAAGACCCAAAAAGTTTGGCAACAAAGGGAAGTCAAAGATTGTTGCAACCTTACAACATGATTTAGGTTATGATTCAGGTGATGAAACAAAGATCACAACCATGGGTTATCAAGGTAATGGTTCTATTTCAAGTACTATTTCTTCAAGCAACAATAATCTCAATGTAACTCGACAAGAAAAAGAAAGAATCAAAAATTTTCACATAAGGGTTGTTTCAAAGCATACCAAAATAGTACTCTATTTGATACTAGATCTCAAGCAAACCTTATATCTAAAAACACTGTTAAGAAATTAAAATTGGAAACAATTCCACATCCTAAGCCATACCCTCTTGGTTGGATATGTGATAATGCCAAATTACAGGTGACAAGAAGGTGTAAACTTAGGTTTGCTATCACTGCAAATTTTATTGATGAGGTAGAGATTGATGTTATTCCTTTGGATATTTGTGGTATTGTGTTGGGAAGCCCATATTTATATGATATAAAAGCTATTTTTCATCATCATGAGAATAAGTATCACTTGTTTAAGAATGGAGTTGAGTACATTGTTAGAGCCCATACAAAGAAGATGAATTTATCACTTGTAAATGTGGGACAAATGAAGAGATTAGTCAATGCTAGCAAGAATTTTGTTCTCTTAATGATTAATCCCAAAGATTAAATTGAAAACGAAGTTTTTCAAGGTTGTGATGCAAAGTTAAAATCTTATCTATATGAGGTTGTTAATCAATATGATGAGATGTTTAAGGAACCAAAGGGATTACCTCCAAAAAGGGGTATCCAACATGAAATTCAATTGCAGCAAGATTGTCCTCTTCCAAATATTGGTATGTACATGATGTCGGTCATGGAGAATGCTGAAATTAAAAAACAAATCCAAGAGTTGCTCGACAAAGGGGTCATTGTACCAAGAACATCGCCATGTGGATCTCCAATTGTGTTAGTGCCAAAGAAAGATGGTACATGGCGTATGTGTGTTG
>ML791814.1:660431-693256 GCA_009831015.1 Picea engelmannii
CTCGTCCTTGGGAAAGTATTTCTATGGACTTTGTAGGAGGTCTACCTATGTCTAAACGAAATCATGATTATCTTTATGTTGTGGTTGATCGATTTAGAAAAATGTGTATTTTGATGCCTTGTAAGAAGCAAGTTACAGCTGAGAAAATGGCACAAATGTTCTTTCAAAATGTTTGGGTACATTTTGGATTTCCTAAATCCATTATTTCTGATTGGGATTCTCGATTTGTTGGAAGTTTTTGGTCGAGTTTATGGGCACTCATGGACACCAAACTGAAAAAGAGCACAACTTTTCATCCGCAAACCGATGGTAAGACAGAAGTGGTAAATAGAACAATGGTGCATCTTCTTTGTGGTTATTGCAGCAAGCATCCTAAACTTTGGGATGAGCATTTACACTACATTTAGCATGCTTACAATCGAGCTAAGCACTCTTCAACTCAAACGTCACTATTTGAAGCATGTTTTGGCTATTTGCCCAAATCTCCTTTAGATTTTATCTTTGGGAAGGATATTGCTATTGATGGTCAATATGACATTGATAGGGTAGAAAAGTTCATTGAACAAATTCAGTCGATACATCAAATGGTACAAGAGCAGTTGGAAAAGAGTCAAGCCAAGTACAAGACAAGACATGACAAGCATCGTGTTGATCACAGTTTCCAAGTTGGAGATGAAGTTTGGCTTTACATTAGTAAGGAAAGGCTTAAAGGAGAAGGTAAAAAACTAAAACCAATTCGATATGGTCCTTTCAAGATTCTTGACAAGATTGGCAACAATGCCTTCCGTTTAGATTTGCCTCCTTATATGAAAATGTATGCAGTTGTTAATGTTGAGAATTTGAAATTGTATGAACCTCCTTTGATTGAGGATCAAGGAGAAAATGTTTAGATTCCTTCTATAGATGTTTTTTCCTCAGAATATCTTACAGAACAGCATGAAGACACAATCCTTGACAGGAGAATGAGAACTTCAAAACGAGGAAATGTGGAGTATCTTTGAGTTGGTCTTAAAGGCACAAATCCAAGAAAATACAAGTGGATTGAGGTTGGAAAGGTGAGGGAGCTATACCCTCATCTTCATATAGACTAAAAATAGTCTTTTGGAGGTCCAAAAGCTTTCCAATGGGGAGGTGTGATCCAGGGGATCAAATTTTGCTCAAAATTCAAAGTGCTCGTAATCGCTTCAAAAAGAACAAGAGTATAGACCTCATCGTCATGAACCCAACGCAACTTGTTTTGGTTCAAACAGACATTGGATGAGAGAAATATCACGTTCTGTTCAAAATGAAAAATATTTAAAAAAAAATTGTGCTGACTATACAGTCCGTATGGATGCTGATGTGGTAGGCCGTATGACACGTGGCAAGTTGTATGACACGTGGAAGGGTCGTATGACACATGGTAGGTAGTCATGTAGATAGTTGGTGTATGACATGGCTTGTTTGCAGCGAATGGGATGGTGACACGTGGCCCAATCAATGGCCGCCATGTGTCCCCTGGATATTGGTTTAAAAGTTATGTTGATGGCCAGATTCAACCCCGTGACCTCTGGGCAGGGTAAAGCCTTGGGAAGGGCCACCCAACTAGCATTCCCACATGTATTACTTAACATATATATGCGTTTGAATTTATTTAAGTTTGAAATAATGTGAAATGGGGCACGGACTGGGCCGGGGCTAAGGCCCAGCCAACGGTTATATATATATGGCATATGACCATTGTTTTGGGCATTTAAAACCCACGGTTATATCCATGTTATGTGACCATTGTGGTGTGCACGTGGTTAAACCCATGTTTATATATATATTATGTGACCATTGTGGTGTGCGCATGTTAAACCCAGGGTTATATATATGGTTTAAAAAACTTAACCCTTGTTTGTATTGCGCGCGGTCATGTGGTGGCCATGTGCCCACGGGCCTTGGAGGTTAGGGACTAGGCACGCCCATAACTGTCCTACAGTTCACACCATTTGTGCGGTTGCACCCGGTGTTGAGTTTTAACACATAAAATCATGTGGGGGGCTAGGTTGAGGCAACAAGGGTGCATTTTGGAAATCGAAAGACAACAAGTTTGAAGGGGAACTTCCAGGAAGTCTATCTTCTTCAATTTTTGGCCAAACGAGGTGCTGAAAAAGCCCAGCTAGGGGTTTTTGGACGTTATAAAGCCATTGGAGCCATCTATTTTGCATTTTGAGCATTGTAAAGCACATATTTGAGCACATTAATCAAATAATACAAAAGATCCATTGGAATTTGGACAAGGAGATGTAGCCCAAGAGAGGGGTGACCTCCTTTATCATTTGTTGTGTTATGTGTTTTCTATTCACTATTTATTGTTGTTGTTTATATGCATCTTGAATGAGTAATTTCCATAAAAGTTGTGTTGCAAAATTGATACATTTTCATTTTAACACATGAATTAAATCTTGCAAATATTTTCAACAATACAAGTCTTCTTCATTTTTAGATCAAACCCATCCATTCCCCACATCTAAAATTCCATTGGTGATTAGTGATTTATTTTGGAAAAATGAAACACTTCGCCAATTTTTTCGACCCAACCATCGACGATCAATGATTTCTCTTGGTCTAAAGAAACACTTCGCCAATTTTGTCAACCCAACCATCGACAATTGTCAATTTATATTGGATGATGTGGCATGACACATGGGAATTGATGTGGCATGACACATGGAGGTTGACGTGGAATGACACCTCATCCCCCTTTGATGCAGGAGCATCTCTCCACATCATCCAGCCAGCCAGCCATCCACGCCGAGCATATGCATTCAAAGCTAAAGAGAGAGGCGCAACCTCATTTGAATTGAAAATTGAATGTAATTAATGTTTAGGCTGGTGAGCCATAGAAGCCGTGACTTTGTGTAGGCATTAGGTAGATCGTCTTTAATGCTAGATTGGCTGAGATCTAGATCCAGATGCTGGACTAGACAACCATTTATTGTAATTTAATAGGGTAGGTAGATTTGGAGGGAAGAGCTCGAAGAGCCCCTCAGGTAAAAGAGATTTTCAGATCTCATTTTGGTAGGTGGTAATGGTTGTAAGAGTAGATCTAGAAAGAGCTCGAGAACACTTTGTAAATACAGGCATTTTCAATTTTAATATAAACAGAAGAAGATTTTCCTGCATATTATTCTGTGTTATGTGGATGTCTGTGAGTGTTCTTTTATGATGTAGATGTATACTGTGGTTTTGCATTTGCAGAAGTGTGTTTGATTTTAGATGAAGGTCTTTGAGGCTTCACACCAGGATGGTGTGACAGAACACTGTGGGTTCTGAGAGCCGTGCACAGAGGATGCACTTCTAAACACTGCGGGTTCAGACAAAGACGTGTTGCGGTACAGGAACTGGAGTCAAAAACTCAAGGAAGACCTCAAGGTTGTTGAACACCTTGGAGGCAAGGCTGTGTGAGAGAAGACACAGTTGTAGACAAAATCTCTGAGGAGTTCTATGAAGCTCTTCCAAGTGGGCATTGAGCACAGGCACAAAGTGTTGAAGAAGAACTCTGTTGTGAGTTCAGATAGGAAGAAATAGAATCACTGAGGATTCTAAGAGTTCTGCCAAGTGGGCATTGAGAAAGTGCATAGGTGCACAGAGGAGACAGAACTATTGAACGTTCTATGGAGAAGATACTCCTCCAGGAGGGCGTCGAGGAAGTGTGCAGATAGGCACAGAAGTGAACATAACTCTTTGAATTCTGGAACTTAGAGGAAGAATCCACTGAGGGATCTTCGTTGGGTTACTGAATACCCAGAAGGCTCAGCAAGAGCTTGATTGAGTGAAGGATAGCCAAGAGGGCATTTTATTCTCCATCTGTGGGATAAGAAGGACAAAATCACTCAAGGGGTCTGAGCGTTTTCACAAGTTCAGGATAGACAGCACCAACACAATAAAGTCGATCTAGATCTTAGCATCTGGATCTAGATCTCAGGATTTTAGAATCCTTTAAGGATTCGAGAAGAACAAACTCAGGAGGAGTTAGCACTTCATACATGTGGCGAAGCTCAGAATTTGGAGTTCGCAGAAGCGAAAGGGATCAAAGTTCGAGGCCTTTGAGAATGGGAAATCCTTCCAAGCATAGGAAGAAGGAGTGAGTAAGCTCAGGAGGAGCAACGACACTCGTTAGATCGGCTGGAGAAGGAAGAGATCTGGACCGTTGAGGATTTTACGCCCAGGAGGAGCTCAGGAGGAGCCTACAGAAGGAGGAGACCATCAGACGTCGGATCTCACTCAGAAATCCTGTAAGCCATTGGATCGGGAGAAGATGCTCAGATATTAGCCTCTAGAGTAAGTGCGCAGGAGGACAGATCTGAACTGTCAGATATGGAGCAGGTACCCGTCAGCCGTCGAATCGGACAGGAGATGCATGAGGGTTACCATTGGGACTTCAGCGATCGAAAAATCAGGAGTCATGAGGACAAGAAAATCGAGACACTTCAAGTCTCGAAACACCAGAGAGATCTGGATCGTCCGTTGGTGGAGACACATGGTGGATATCAAGCACTCGTCGGTACTTTGTTGCATCAGGAAATCGACATTCACGTGAACATGAGATCGGGAATTTCCATGGGGAATTACCCGAAATAATATAAGCCATCCATTTGGGGAGACAGGTGTTAGAAATCCGCAGAGAGTCAGGATATTCGGCATCGAGAAATCGGAGTTCCTGAGGTCGAAAGAATTGGAACATCACAAGTCTCAAAATCCTAGAGTAATTGGGACCGTCCATCTGGAAGGGACGCGGGGCAGAAATCGGTGCCATCGGGGAAAGTCCCGACAGGAAGTGGTTGACCAGTGTTTGGGTCATCGGGAATCCTAGTGACAAGGTGTTTGTGCATTTTGGAATCACGAACTCCGAAACCACGACAAGGGGGAAGCGCCATTATGGGCCAGTTTTCAGAAGATCGGAGAAAGAGGAGAGCTCCATAGTGGGGTCTAGCTATCGATATACCGGAGAAGTGTGAAGCTCCATTGTGGGGGGCAGCTATCAGTGCAGTGGAGAGTCAGGATTCGAGGCATCGGGAATCCCGTAAGCTAATGCATTTTGGGCATTGAAAACCCCATAGCCCTGACGAGGGATAAGATTGTGGTCATGGGGAAAGTGGTCATATGGGCCAGGGATTAGACAAGAGGGATAATGTGCATCAGGATTCGAAGGATCGCGAGTCCTGAGGACTTGTGAGTTTCGACATTTGAAAGTCTGAAACTCTGATAGGAGGAGCCCCGATGGGAAGCTATAAGACAGTGTTCATACGAGAGCAGGTCACATGGACCTCGGTATAGCCGGAAGGGGATGACATGCAAGAAGAGGCGTATCGGGGAATCAGGAATCCTGATGATAGGGGATTCATGCATACCATCACAGTGAAACCCTGAAACCCGATATTACATTCCCTGTGGGGAATTTGTTCATGGTCGTCCAGAATGCCGTGTGGGGGAAAGAGAAGACCTGTGGGTTAGATTTTCACAGTGATTCCCGAGGGAATCCAAGGAGCCACTTCGGCTCAGGGAAAGGGGATTTTTGATCGATCCTGTGAGTAGGAGAGTGCGATAGAGGAGGTGGTCGCATTGTCCTACTGCACCAAGTGGTATCAGAGCAGGAAATTCATCTATATATTTCAGGTGAAGGAAGACAGAGTTGTTGAGGACTCTGTAACGATTGTTTGTAGGTAGGAAATTGTCGAGAAGATAGTCAAGAGACTGTAGGATGAAGCTGGACACACTCAAGATACAGAGTGACAACAACAGATCTGCCAGGGAGGTAGATAGACACAGCAAGACGAAAAATGAAGGTCGTAGGAGGAAGAGTAAAGCAGAAAAGCTTGCAGAAATGGATGAAGAGCTTGCTGATATAAGAGCAGAGATAGAAAAGCTCGAGTTAAAGATGTGGCGGGATAAGAAGCCGAGATGGGTGTATGAGTGGCCCATGAATAATCCAAAGGTGAAGTGGCCAGTCAGGGAGTTGATGGTCATAAGACAGCGTAGGTTGTTAAAGGAATGGTTGAGGTATGTTGAAAACCTCAAAGCTACAGGGGAGGAATTGGTTCAGATATGTGAACCAAAAATTGGAGAAATTCTCAGTGAAGAGAATGGATTGGGATCGTCTGATGATCTCAAGAACTGCCAGGAGGGAAGAGAAGTAGAAATTCCCATTTTCCAGGAGGGAAATGAAATGAGATCACTGCGGGATCTCAGAGACTATCAGGAGGACAACCAGGGAATTTAACATTGCCATCTAGGCAATGATATGAGGTTGTTGCGGCATCTCGGAGACTGCCAGGAGGGCAGCGGAAGCATCTCAGATTGCCAGGTGAGCAGAGATGAAAATTCAAGACTGTCTGAAAGTCTCATGGACTCGGAGGAGAGTTCAATTCAGTAAGGTTTGTTATTGGATAAATTTGTAAGTGTGGACACAAACCGATCTCCCTAGATCCACCTGGATCTTGAACAAAACAGGATAGAATAATACTCTTTCCCTAGATTTAGACTATTGAATGAACTAGGAGGTAAGAATCATGAACATACCTTATGATCGCTTCCTTGGGTCTTTGTTGTTCCATCTTCACTCAAATTCTCTTGTGTCATCCATACCACAATAGTACAAACCAATTGAAGTGAAGACAACTCAATATATTCAACAGTTAATCTATACATATGATCAAGGAGTTATGTAATAAAGTGACATTAGCTTTATGGGAAAGGGAAATATTACTGTATTAAATTGATAGAAAGAAAGGATTACAACCTGAGCCTTGATGTTGCAAACCTCCTTTCAATGGCTCCTGGCTCTGACACACACACTTGCTCATACATGAAGGAGATCAACCACTTTTGATAACTTTCCTGGAGTTCCTAGCTGCTGTAGCATCAGTCCTTCACTCAATCTTCTACTAATTCTCCAATGTATTCTTAACCTTGTTTGCTTCTAATATTTTCCATAAGAATCCCCTCTATATATAAGAGAGAATGAATTAGTTACTTGGATAGGAATGATCCCAAAATATCAGGAAATCTAGTACTTAGATAACCATTCAAATGCCATCTCATCCTTCTAGAAGATTCCCTTATAGAAGGTTCGAGAATTCATCTTTTTCCCTTCTTTAGAAAGTGTTCGCACCCTAGTAGTTAGACACAGTGCGAACTTCTTGCACCCTGGATTAAGGAAGCCTGCGAGAATCATGCATTCTCGCAGGCAAATGTATTGGTAGCCTGCGAACCTTCCTCAAAATTGTGATTTCTGGAAAGAGATAAAGGTAACTTTTCTCAGGAGAAAGTTCTAATGAAGAGCTTGAGTACACCATAATCAATGCATCATCATGACGACCAAAATCATGGATAACAGAATTCCCCCCAAAGTCTAAGATTGGAACCAGTGACAGTCGATAGACTTTGTAAGTTGCATGTGTGTGTCAAGAACCAGGAGCACATCTAATCGGAAACCTGTGAACAATCAAGCATCTGCAGAGTATCATATATATCAATTATGAGGTAGGAATTCCCATAATCAGATCAAAGATTGACACCATTGTAGACGTGGGTCATGGCCACCAATCATACACTGTGGATCCATGCCGTCAAGATATAACATAGCCACCGGAATACACTGTGGATCTATGTGAAAATTTTCAAATCAAGACGACATAGCCACGAAACATACACAGTGGATCTATGTGTCACAAATTATACATACTCCATCGCAACCTGGACCTCAAAGATAAGATCTAGGGTCTTCAATCTCGTCGCCCAAAGTACGAATCTAACCATGTGATTACATGTGTTGAAGTCGAACATGGTAGAAACCACTTGATTACCGGTCATTGATGTAACTGTTAACAAGTGCGAGGGAAATCACCATTGATGTCAATGAATCCCAAGGTACCATAGTACAATCCATCGACTGTGAATAAATGAATTGATGTCGAACATCCGATGGAATCTTTTGATCAGGGGTTAATAATGTAAACCCACTGTCGAAAGCGAGGAAACTTTCCATTGAGGCATCAAGCTCCAAGGTACTAAATAATTTCTAAGTCTTGATTCCGGATAATGAGCTGAAGTCGACGGAACAAAACTCGTCATAGGAGGGCCTTGATGTATCCCCCATCAATGACATGAAATGAGTAACTGAGTTTGAAGGTGAAACAGATCATGTGGCAATTGGACTGGACACAGGAAAGGCCGACACAGAGATAATGGATAACTGCAGATGGCCGACTCAATATAGGTTTCAGATGGACTTCTCTTGAACATATGAACGACACGACCAATGATTTGGCAGCACTGACTCAAAGATGACACATAGAATGATCTTGTAATCAATCGAAAGAGAGACAAATGGATTTCAAAAACCAACTTCAAATGATGAATAGGGGGTGTCATGTTCAAGAGCGACACTTACTACCAATCAATACGAAGATGAAACATATCCCTTTCCCAAATTTTCCCCCACCATTTCTGGCAAGTACCTCTTTATTTTTACGCAAGCTTGAAGAGGATCACATATGCTTGTTGATATAAGCTCATCCTTCAGACGAGTCCCTAGGAGTATTTTTAATGAACCCTAAGAAGGAGTGGTTCGGTCCCATCACGGGTCTGTCAATGTTTGTTTGACGAGTCCAGAGATAGTAAACTTGAAGGTTTTTCAAGGTTATAGAGTTTGGAAAAACACTTAAAAGAGAACTCTCTTAGTTCCTTTTTCGTAAAATAGTCTGGATGAGACCGAAAAAGAGAGAAATTATCTCTCACCAGACGCGTACTTCAAATACTTTATCGAGCGTGAAAATAGCAAGGTCGCTCGACAATCTTTTCATATTTAGAGAGTCTGAAAAGAGCTTAAAGAAAACTCCAGGGGAGTTCCTTTTTCGTATAACCTTGTTGATCCCGAAAAAGTGATAAAACTATGCTCGATCATGTTCTTATGTTTTTCATGAGCACAATAACAGACAAAAAGATGCTCAAGGTTTTATGTAAAAACCATAAAAAACAATCAAAATCACACCATAACGGAGAAAAATATGTCCATATCCTTTTTGTAATCATCAATGTTTCACACCTACAAGTCATCACACTCATATTTATATTAGTGATTAGGTTGAAACAATAGATAAACATAAAAACCCAAAAATGACATAGTAAAAAGTAAAATAAATGAGTAAATACACATTTTTACCATATCATTTCACATTTTCACTATTGAGTTCCAAAACCCCCATTTTACCCTCTGAATTCGACGTTGATTTTTAGGAGCTACAGGAGATCATTTGACGAGTTGTCTGTAGCATTACGGTAAGCTCTTCATTCTTGACCTTTTCATGGTTTAAATTTTTGATTTCAATGGTTATTTTTTTCATTTTTAAGTGATTTTTTGAACCCTACATGCGCATAGTCATTCTCGCAGGCAGCCCATACGGGACCTACGAGAATGATGCGTTCTCGCAGGTGAGCCTTGAGCCACCTATGAGGTGTTTGCACTGTGTATAATAAGGCACCTGCGAGCAGTGCAAAACTCATTTATTTTTTTAAATGTTTAGCCAATGAAAAAGATTCATATCATGAATAAAATCTTTAATCCTCCTTGTATGCTCCTTATGCAGATAAATAGCCACAAACATGGTGCTTGAGTGGTGAGAATGAGAACATGAGGAAGATAATGCAAATTCCAAGAATCATCCTCCCACCATAGCTGCATTCAGAGATTGTGGGCTCTTAAAATACTTCTGTATCCCGAGCATGAGAGCCCAAGTCAGACTACTGGAGTATCTAGTCCATATGTGGGACCCAGACCAGCAAGTTTTCAATGTAGGAGCTCACACATTATCCATTGACATTGAGGACATATACTTCTTGACTGGATTGTCTAGGCATGGGTATCATGTTAGTCTGACCGGCAGTAGAGGTGGCGGGTTAAAAATGAGTGAATACTGAAATCAATACTGTGTACCTGAGGCCGAAAGAAAGAAAGGGAAAGTGGTGATCTGGGGAGTAATAGAATTGACTCTCCGCACTATTCTTTTCATGATTTCTCAGATGGCTGGGAGTTTTTCTCCCCATATGGCATTACAGAGCTACTTCCAGTACGCCATCGAGTGTACTGAGCCCCAAGTATTTAACTGGGCGGATGCAGTGCTGCGCAGTATCAAAAGACAACTAACTAAGTGCAGGTGAGGTGAACTGAAACAATTTGGATATGGATCTTTACTAGTGTCCTTCTTCCTTGAGAGGGTCCCCATATTTAGACTACAGGTTGAGTGGGACTTTCCGGGTCCTAGGGATCCAAGAATGTTATGATGGTGTCGGCTCATGTCTCAGCACGTGGTAGGACCAATCGTCAAATATGACGATATTTTCTTTGACTGGTTGCAAAACCATATGCTGATGGTTGATGACTACGCCTATGTTGGGTTGGATTTCCGAGGAGATCTGGATCTAGCACTGTCTGAGGATGCTCAGTGGGGAGACCTTGGTAAGAAGTACTCTTTCTCTTTTTTAAATGTTTTTTAATTTTTATCATATTTAAATGTTTTTTCTTTATGTATTTATCTGAATATTAACACAAAATGTTTGTTGATAACATAGATGTTGGACCATATAGACCTCCTGGAACCTCTCTTGTCCAGTGATGAGGAGAGGTAGCACTAGCAGCACCACAATATGCCAAAGATTATCAGGTGGTGGAACAAAATTTAGAGGGTCTGACAGCAGACATTCCAGATATGACTCTGGAAGAGATTCCACGACGCGATCAACGTCACACTGTAGGGGTATCAACAACTATGGGTCGACTGCTCCATAGGGTTTCTAGGGAAGTAGTGTGTTACTGTGAACGTCATCTGTGACGTCACTTTGTAGAAGCTATAAGCTTCAAATTTTGATATTTTGGTCTTCGGACAAACTTTTTGTAAAAACAACAAATTCTTTTGATCGTTATATACAAATGGCTTATACCTGTTTACTTTATATTGTGTGAATTTAAATGTGGTTAATTTATAAATGATTCAAATGTATGTCTAATACATAATTAGCCAATGCATCTGTTAATGTATTAAGACATCTAGGAATATGCTGATATTCAATGTGATCAAAATAACATTCCAAGAGGCGAATTTGCAAATACACCCGTAACAAAGTAGGACTTCAAATAGAGTAGATATTACTTAGCTGTATTACTACAAGATGCGAGTCAAGTCACACAACCAAGTGACGAATTCCAAGTGAGATAGAATCAACTAATAATTCAATAACTGCGCTATACTCTGCAATGTTATTGGTTGCACGACCAATACATATACCTCGTAAAGATATAAGTTCGTTGGTTGGGGCATAGATTGCCCATGCAGCGGAAGCTAAGTTCTGATTACTACGGATAGCACCATCAGCGAAGCCAATATAGGGTAGCGAAGACTCTAACATCTGGCAATCAAACACAACGTCACATAAGGGCAGAGACTAGAGAACATCAAAAGAAAACTAAAATAACACACACAAAGTATGATACATAAAATACAGGTACTTGTGCACAAATGATTTATGCATAGTACTTCTTCAAGTACAACCCATTTCTGGGTTCACTCAAAGGGATACCATCGTAATCAACCAACTCATATGCTCCTTTTTCCAAAACTCGACGAACAATGTAAGGACCACGCCACATTGGTTCGAATTTCCCAGCTCCTAAGACATCTTTATCCTGTTCATAAAGAAGAACAAGATCACCTTCAGAGAAAATGTGAGGCTTGACATGCTTATCATACTGTGCCTTTACGCGTTTCTTCTGGGCTTCTATTACTAGAGTGGCATCACGTCGATTATCGTCTAATCGCATCAGATACAACAAACTTTCTTCTTCAGCAAAAGTATTGGGTAAGAGTTGAACAACTAGCTTCAGAGAAGGTATCTCACATTCTATAGGAAGAATGGCTTCCACGCCATAGACTAATCGAAAGGGCGTAAACCCCGTAGCGAATTTGACAAATGTCCGATATGCCCACAATGCTGAAAACAACATTGTGTGCCAGCTGGTTTTATGAATTCCTATCATCCGTCGAAGCATAGTTATAAGAACTTTGTTGATTTCTTCAACCTGGCCATTAGCTTGCGGATAATAGGGTGTTGAGTTATCATGACGAAGACCCAACTTTTCCGTAAGTTCAGACATCATAAAATTCCTAAAATGACTACCATGATCAGTAACGATAGCTTGGGGAACACCAAAACGAGCTATGACATGGTTAAAAAGAAACAATGTTACAGTCTTTCCAGTATTATCAAATGTTGGCATCGCCTCGACTCATTTTGTAAAGTAATCAACAGCTACAATGATGTAACCATGCCCCCCGACCGAGTGAGGGTGACATGTCATGAAATCAATGTCCCATTTTGAAAAAGGACCAACTGAGACCACAGGATGAAGAGGAGCAGGATGTGACCGGATTTTCTGATTGTAGGTCTAGTAGGCATGGCACTTCTGAACAACAATAATGCAGTCATTGAACAAGGAAGGCCAAAAATATCCTATGTGTAAGATCTTCTGGGCAGTAGCATACCCAGACATATGAACACCACATGCTCCAGAATGGCAGTCATTCAAAGCTTTGTTGGCTTCGTCAAAATTTAGACAACGTCGAAAAACAGAGTCAATTCCTCGATGGTAAAGAGTATCCCCGAGGATAATGTACTGACGTGCTTGATAGAGGATACGACATCGTTCATTACTAGACAAAGTAGGCCGAAAAGTTTGGGTTTGGAGATATATAATGATATCTCCATACCAAAGATCATCAGTGCAGATAAGGAAAAGAGATTCATCAGGCAATAAATCTACTGCTACATTTTCCGTGGCAGAGTGAGGAAAATCACATATCAATTCAGCGAAAACTAAGGATTTCTTAGATGTGGCGCGATCGAATTCCAAGTCAAACTCCTGGAGTATGACAATCCATTTGGAGTACTTTCCCTCTAGCAATAGACGTGTCAAAGTGTGTTGCATAGGGTTTCAATGCGAAATCACCGTAGTTTTCCTTGAAAGGATATAATGCCGAAAGCATTGAACGGCTTGAACGGCAGCCAAAGCTAGTTTTTCAACATGTTGATACTTGATTTCAGTTGATGATAGACTTCGACTCAAGTAATAAATAACATGTTCATTGTGTGCATCATCCTCTTGGACAAGAACCATGCCAATGGTATACTCAGAGGCAACAAGATAAAGAAAATAATCACCACTATAATCAGGAGGAAAGAGAAGCGGAGCACGGGTGAGGGATAACTTCAAAGATTCAAAAGAGTTGTTGGCAATAGAATCCCAAACAAACTCTGAATCTTTCTTTAATAGTCAGGTAAAACCACGAGTAATCTCGGCGTAATTAGGAATGAAACGACGAAGAAAGTTTGCTTTCCCCTGCAAACTTTGCAACTAGTGTAGTGTATAAGGAGGAGGAAGATTAAGAATCGCCTTGAACTTAATAGGATCTACCCGGATCCCTTGACGTGAAACAATGAAACCTAGAAGATGACCAAATTCGATGAAAAAAACGCATTTATGAGGATTTAAACGAATGCAATAGAACTGACAATGAACGAAAATTGCTCGGAGATGAGTGGGGTGATCGACTTGGCATAAAGAATGAGCTGGTAAATCATCCAAATAGGGTTGAATGATATGCTTTATATCGTGAAAAGCATAAGACATAGCACATTGAAACATCGCGCCAACATTCTTAAGACTGAAGGGAAGTTTCCTATAGGCAAAAGTACCCAAAATAAAAATAAAATCAGTTTTATGTTGGTCCTCAGGAGCGATGTTAATTTTATTATAGCCGGAGAAACCATCCATGAGAGAGAAGATTTCACTTCCGGCACAGTCATCAACAATCTGGTCGACAAAAGGGGTTGGAAAGTTGTCTTTTGGACAGGCTTTGTTAATATCCCTATAATCAACACATACACGAATACTGCCTCCTTTCTTATCAATCGGTACAGGGTTGGAAACCCATTCTGTCAGAGCCACGGGATAGATAAAGCCGGCTTTGAGAAGTTTTTCAACCTCGAGTTTGATAGCTGCTTCTTTGCGTGGGTGGACTGGATGTAGGCACTGCCAGACAGGTTTATCTCTGAGGTATGTCTTTATCTCATGGAAAACAATAGCAGGGTCGATACCGGGCATCTCTTCGTAACTCCAGGCAAAGATATCACGAAATTCCTTAAACAGGGAAGTATAGGTGACAATTTCGTCGGGAGAACACGAAGCTCCAATATGAACATTTTCAACTATCCCAGGTTTAACAGATATGTCAATGGGAATCGTGGGAGAGATATTACTGAGGTTCCCTTCGGCAAACACATCATGTGTAGATCCAGGAATGGTCGATATGACAACAACGGTCGACGGAGTCGAAATCCGTTGGTAGTTCTCGAGAGTGTGTTGTTCCAAAAAGAGTATAGAACGATGATGCCCATCGTCCCAAGGGGTGTCCTCCATGATGAACATGATCATATCATCAGTGGGAAAGATGACACGGAAAGGATCGGGAGACAACTCAACAAGAGAGGATGTAGAAGGTATTTCTGATTGAATGGCGTGATAAGCAGACTCAACCAGACTTAACAGCATAACGTCGCTGAAACGAGTGTGATCTCCAGGATCAGAGACTATCCAAGGGTTGGAAGACACAGGAAGTTCATGAGGTATTGTGGAGATCATATTAATAGAAGTAATAGATGGGCGTGGAACATCGGGTGGTGGTGGAATGGGGAAAGTACACATTAACGAAGAGTCTTTTAAAAGGCCTACACCGACATTCTCGTAACCCGGTGGGGTTTTAGCGATAAACGACATGTTTCCAGTACGAGTATCGGAATTAAAGAAGGCAAGTTGGTCAACCGTAACAACCTTTCCTTGATGAGGAAATCGTACTACACGGAAAAGTGTTGACACAACAGCGCGCATAGAGTTTATCCATCTATGACCAAGTAGAAGATTATAATCCAGGGGAGCATCGAAAACTTCCACTTCAACTTGGACCGTTTTACCTTCTAGAGTAACAGGAAATGATGGAAGGACACCATAAGGCTTAAAACCAAAGCCATTGAAGGCTTTCAAAGTATTTTTTGATTCATTTAAAGGAGGAGAGCCAATGGATTTCCAACAAGCAAAAGACATTACACACGTAGAGGCACCCTCATCGATAACAGTTCGACAAATATTCTTGTCGGCGACAACAACTTGTATCTGAAACGCAAGCTAAGGGGGTAACCTTGGAATATGATCTTCCAAGTCAAAGACTATCAAATTTGAATCTGTAGGATCAATTCCACCTATAGCTTTCAATAGAGCCCTTCATTGTCCAGGACAAGACTGAAGGACTTCAAGGGAAGACATCGTTGAAGGTGCTTGGGCTAGATCTTCGACAATACTATAGTTCTGGGCTGCATGAGCATGAGGATTGAAAGTTGACTTATGCACAACACCCTTAGGGGTTCGTACGACTATATCAAGGCTTGGTCATTTGAGATGAAGAGGACCATTGGTAGGTGGAGTCGGTGGAGAGGGTTGTACCAAAGCAAGAGGTAAATCGTCAACCTTCTCCTTAGATGGAGTATAATCTTTGGCTCTAGTTGTAATGGCAACATCATTCTTCTTAGAATCACCGGTACACATCAAAACATATGATTTCATAGAAGTAGATGGTTGGTCATGGATTACCAACTGAGCCTGTTGTTGAGACGGGAAGGGTTGGGACAAGACTGCCGGTGGAGAGGGTTTGGGTGTTCCTTGAAGAAACTTAGTAACCTCGGCACGTTATGGAAAATCCTTTGTGTAGTGATCGTCACCACAAATAAGGCAAGGGTATCAGGGTTTTCACTTATCCCGATATTCAACAGGAGTATTTTTAGGCTGCTCTATTTGATTATTATTTTTTCCCTCCTTATTCTTGCCTCTCCCCTTTTTTGATTTATTTTTACTGGTTGGGGTAGATTGAACGACGTTCACCTCAGAAGTTTTACCGGCGGGAGAGGCAGGAGACGGAGCATTTTGAACATTAGAAGATGTAGATTTAGGGGTTGTACTTGAAACAAAATGTGAGTGGGTATGGGTAGTACCAATCACACCATCAGCTGCATGTGAGGCAACTGGAGCAGTTGAAGTGCTAGAAGTACCAGGACGAGGTAATTCAGGTAGCAAATCGTAAAGTGTTCCCATTTGTGAATAAGCGAGATCAAGATATTGGGCACGACTTATAGCCTTCTCCTCTGTAACAACACCACCCATGGCAATGTCTTTACCAATTTTTTTCACAAAGGATTTTGTAAACCATTATGCCAGTAACTGATCAGGGAGTTCAAGTTTGATGAGACGTCGTCTCCTTCGCCACTCATGGATATGATCCGATATATGGGTGCCTTTGGTCTGTTTGAAGGAATTCAAAATCTCAGTCCCAGTATTGTAACGGATCAGTAACTGGTAATGTGTAAGAAAAGCCATAGCTAGGGTGTTGCAATCAGAAAAGAAACCTCGTGGCAATTCAATATACCACTTCGCAGCAGAACCTGTAAGGGTTCGTTGAAAAATACGTAGACGAATATAATCGTCCATCAATGAATTCGATGAACACCATAGATGAAAATTCATAACATGATTGTTCGGGTCCTCTCCCACTTTGCCATCAAATTTCGGAATGTCCGATGGAAGCTTGGATGGAATAACAGGCCATTGGGGAGAGTGACGAATAGGATCATTTAGAATCCTAGAAAAATATGGCAAATCCAAAGTAGCAAGAAAAGGTAACTGTCTATTCACCTACAGGTACTAGTGACTTTCGGGTGGAAGCCCTGTCGGCAAACCAATAGGACCGTATGCATTCTGCCCATAGTGGGAAGACCCTGACTGATTCGATGGTTGTTGGTGAGGATAGTAATTCCAAGGATGGTAACCTTGAGTTTGAGTAGGGACTTGAGGTTGAGTAGTTTGACCCTGACCCCAAATAGGATTAGGTATACCTGGATATGGTTGGCCTATAGTAGGGACAGATTTCTGCCCCCAACATTTTGAGGAAAGTTTTGTAGAAGTTGATTCCAATACTAGGCCAATTTAGGAGGTATGTTTTGTCCAAAAGGTGAGGTTGGTCCCCCAATCCTAGGTTGTGTGCCAACCGAAGTTTGTGTAGTAATTGGATTATGAACAGTAAAGGAAATGGAATTGTACCACCTTGTCCACCAACGGGAATCTGCAAGTTTGGTGCAATGGACAATATAGTACCACTAGGATTAGGATTGCCAGAAGGAAATTGAGAGAGTGTCGAAATAAAACCAGGAATAGGGTGCCCAGGAAAAGGAGGACCACCTAGAGAACCGGCTGGGGTTTGCGGTGGTGTTGGATTGGAAGCATTCAACAAAGCATTCAATGCATGATAACCGAGTGGTAATGTCGGGTTGACATCAGGCATTCGCTGGGTATTTATAGGAGCAAGACTAGCTGCAGTAATTCCAGTTTGGACACTCATAGTATTCGTGAGATGGGCCATCTCGGGAGGGAGAACAAATTGATAAGTGGTAGCTACAGGTGTAGTTTTTGTCTCATAAAACACCGAAGGGTTGATTTTGTAGACTGTAGGTGACTCAGTACCAAAAAGGACTCGTCGGAAATCATCGTACCAAAAAGGATCTTGGCCTACTACACCAGGAGAAGGCCCAACGGTTGATTCAGAAGAGGTAACAACTGCTTCTTCAGAGGAATTTAATCGCACAAAAGGTCGTTCACCACGGATAATTCTATAGTCCTCTCTAGTATTGGTAATTCGAAAAGGTTCTAGAGAATCAGTTCGTTCTACTTGTGGTGTGGTGACAACTAGAACGTCACTAGTTTCCCCATGTGGTGGAGTAACCACTGGGACTTCAGTCTGATGGGGAGAACCCTCAAGTGTACCGGTAGGCGAGGGTTGAGAATCGTCCATATGCTCTGGAGATAAAGCTTGCATTCTACGTGAACGCCATGGGGGAGCAATTGTAAACAAGTGACAAGCTCCACGAAGAAATTCCTATGGTCAACCTCAAGAAACAAACAACACACACCAGGAAGCAAAATCTAGGAAGCAATCACCAAACAAACAAAACCTTCTAATATCAGAGCCACTAGTTGGTGATGAAATCCAATGTTGCAACAATGAGACGAGAAGGGGCGGGGCTAGGATGGAAAAGTTACGTTGACGACCTGCTTAATGGACTTACACCCTGTTTCAAGCTCCCACACATAATCGTGGGTATACCCTCCAAGGAGCCTGAGTGAGTTTGATCAATGTCAATTCCAGGTACTGTGAAGAATTTCCCCTCCACAGTCACCTTGGGTAAGAAGTTAGAGAGACAGGCCACTAAGGTCACCACAAACAACAGTACAGTCTAGGGGAACAGTCGTCAGTCCGATCCACATGCAAGGGCAGGGTATCTAGCCCGAAATAAACTCAAAAGGCTTCCACTCATCATTGTGGGTATACCTCCGAGTGACCCCCGTAATACGTGCAATCTCTACACTGATGTCAACACAGCAGGGTGAGCAACTCTGCCAACACCAATGCGACCTAGTGCTTGAACCTTGTGTTAGAAGGGATTCCCTTGACAATATGTTGCAAATGGAATTTAACACTCCCTAACTCAAGATGCTATTGTGTGTTTTGAGCTTTTGGAGAGTGTATCTCTCTTCCTATTCCAAAGCACTAGCCTAGCTAAATGTTGGTGTAAAAGAGCCCTAGAAAAGAGTTACTAGATAAATTTTAAGATTACGCAATGTTTTTAAGAGCTGTTGTTTGCTCAGAGGTAACAGAAGTGAAACTCATGTTGTATGACTCTGACCCAAAAATGCAAGGATGAGAATGAAATGTATCACTTTTCGTTCATGAATCCTATGTATGGGAGAGAGACAAATTTTTCCAAATCAATCTTTGAACTACAATGCACAATTTCTGTTCAAATGTCAATGCAAACAATCATTAATCGAATGAAAACTCTCTATATGTCTTTTTCAATACTTCAACAATCTCCAAAATTTGATTTTTCAATGTTTTCTAAAAGACAAAAATAATTTCTTGAAAGAAAAACTTGTTGTTCACTTTCCAAGAAGAACTCTCACTATGCCAATGAGAATACAAAAATCAAATCAATGAACAAGCAAATAACAACCCAAACAACTCTTTCAACGAAAACAAAAATAAAGAGCAAGCCAATGAGTCTTCTCAATGCAAATGAAAATGCTCTTTCAAACCATAAACAAATAAGAAAACCAAGAAAAATTAACTTTCCACCAATCACTGGATCTCAACAAATCAAACACATTTAGAATCTGAAGTCAGAGAGAATGGTTTTACCAAGAAGAGTCAAGAAACAAAAGTCAAGCCACAAAGGGAAAGAAAAGCCTTGAAACCCTAAAGCTATTCACACAAGAAAACTAAAGCAAGAAATATATCAATCATAGGTCCAAGAAACCCTTAAGAGGTATTCCAACTAATCTGGGCAGTTAGAACAACCAAAACTCAACTTCAAAAATTTTGAAAAAGACTGTTCCCAGGCAAGCAGTAAAACACAGTGCGAGAATCTATGATTCTCGCAGGAAACCTTTTAGCAAGGTGCAAGGTTCTCGCACTGAACCCTATGAGCAGGGTGCGAACCTGACTAGTTATCATAGGCTGCAATGAAGTACAGTGCGAGAAGTCCTGAATATGACAAAATTTTTGAAAATTGAAGTAAAATTTCAAAAGCTTCTGGACTCAGAAGGTCTATCAGGATATCCTAAAGACTCAGAGACTGATAAAACAAGAGAAATATGAAACTAGAGCAAATGGCCACAGAAAAATACAAAAAGCCACCAAAAAATGGGATATCCCCAGTGGAGTCGCCAATTTTGTTATTGGATAAATCCATAAGTGCGGACACAAAACGATCTCCCTAGATCCACCTGGATCTATAACAAAACATGACAGAATAATACTCTTTCCCCAGATTTAGACTATTGACTGAACTAGGAGGTAAGAATCATGAACATACCTTATGATCACTTCCTTGGGTCTTTGTTGTTCCAGCTTCTATCCAATGCTCTTGTGTTGTCCAGACCACAATAGTACAAACCAATCAGAGTGAATACAACTCAATATATTCAACAGTTAATCTATACATATGATCAAGGAGTTATGTAATAAAGTGACATTAGATTTATGGGAAAGGGACATATTATTGTATTAAATTGATAGAAAGCAAGGATTACAACCTGAGCCTTGATGTTGCAAACCTCCTTTCGATGGATCCTGGATTTGACACACACACTTGCTCATGCATGAAGGAGATCAACCACTTTTGATAACTTTGCTGGAGTTCCTAGCTATTGTAGCATCAGTCCTTCACTCAATCTTCTACTACTTCTCCAATGTCTTCTTAACCTTGTTTGCTTCTAACCTTTTCCATAAGAATCCCCTCTATATATAAGAGAGAATGAATTAGTTACTTGGATAGGAATGATCCCAAAATATTAGGAAAGCCAGTACTTAGATAACCATTCGAATTCCATCTCATCCTTCTAGAAGATTCCCTTCTAGAAGGTTCAAGAATTCATTTTTTTCCCTTCTTTAGAAAGTGTTCGCACCCTAGTAGTTAGACACAGTGCGAACTTCTCGCACCCTGGCTTAAGGCAGCCTGTGAGAATCATGCATTCTCGTAGGCAAATGTATTGGTAGCCTACGAACCTTCCTCAAAACTGTGATTTCTGGAAAGAGATAAAGGTAACTTTTCTCAGGAGAAAGTTCTAATGAAGAGCTTGAGTACACCATAATCAATACATCATCATGACGACCAAACTCATGGATAACAAGGGTTGTTGATGAAGGTGGGATCGGTTGTTCTCATAGTTCGCCAGGAGAGCAGCAGAAGCAACCCATATTGTCAGGTGGGTAGGGATGAGCAAGTGATTTGGAATCAACCGGAGGAGCTGACTGAGCAGATGAGACTGTCTAAGGGTCTCATAAATTCAGAAATGAATTTAGATCAGCATGTGCAGCTGACAGAGCAGGAAGAGATAAGATATATTCTGATGATTGGGGGAATTGGAATATTCCTACCATTTTCCAAGGAGGAGGCAGAAATCTGTGGTTCAGATGGTGCAGCAACAACAGAAGAACAGTCAGTTGAGAATGTCAAGGAGGAATTGGAGCAGGTGTTTGAAACTGCCCAAGCAGAAGCAGAAGTAGACGAAAGGGAAAATGAGCATTCGGAGGAATGTCTCATTGCGTTTAGCCAAGAAGCTGAGGAAGCTGTAGAATTGGAGCTGATAGCAGAAGAAGCAGCAGAGAAGGAGCATTATGAGGAATGGCTCAATGATTTTGGCCAGGGAGCTGAAAGTAAAGAAGTTGTAGCACTGAAGCTAGCAGCGAAGGAAGCCAAGGAATAGGCAGGTAGATTTATCACTCCATGGGAGATGGAGCTAGAGATGCTGGAGGATTGGCTGAACAATCCAGAGCCAGCAAGAGAACTGACATAAGTTGAGATGTCAGAGAAGGTGACTGAACAGTTAGTTAGTCAAAGGGAGACTGCAGAGTTGAAGTCTGTAGTAGAGTGGCAACTTGAGGCCACAGATGAAGATGAAGAAGATAGCATGGGAGATCATGATGATCCGCCCAATTGCAAAAAAAAATTGCAGCTGAGGAGACTGCAAAAACAGAGCCAGCCACTGGAGCAGCTGGATGCATAAATAGATGACATCAGAAGGCTGGTGTTGAGATTAGCAGAAACTGCCAGCGAGGAGCAGCTGAGCAGAAGGAAGGAAGCAGCAACAACAGTGCAGTAGAAGCAACAGCAGCATAAGGGAGTAAATGGGAAGCACCAGATATTTGTTTGGGATCCAGGAGGATTTCCAACAACTGAGAGGGGAAGCTCATGAGCAGGAGCTCATGATTTTGCAAATGAGGAGTTTGATGCAAGAGCATCTCTCCACGTCAGCCAGCCACACCAAGTGTATGCATTCAAAGCTAAAGAGAGAGGCGCAGCCTCATTTGAATTGAAAATTGAATGTAATTAATGTTTAGGCTGGTGAGCCATAGAAGCCGTGCCTTTTTGCAGGCATTAGGTAGATCGGGTTTAATGCTAGATCAGCTGAGATCTAGATCCAGATGCTGGAATAGACAACCATTTATTGTAATTGAATAGGGTAGGTAGATTTGGAGGGAAGAGCTCGAAGATCCCCTCAGGTAAAAGATATTTTCAGATCTCATTTTGGTAGGTGGTAATGGTTGTAAGAGTAGAGCTAGAGAGAGCTCGAGAACACTTTGTAAATATAGGCATTTTCCATTTTAATATAAACAAAAGTAGTTTTTACTGCATATTATTCTGTGTTATGTGGATTTCTGTGAGTGTTCTTTTATGTTGTAGATGTATACTGTGGTTTTTCATTTGCAGGAGTGTGTTTGATTTCAGGTGAAGGTCTTTGAGGCTTCACACCAAGAGGGTGTGACAGAACATTGCGGGCTCTGAGAGCCGTGCATAGAGGATGCACTTCTGAACACTGCGGGTTCAGACAAATATGTGTTGCGGTACAGGAACTGGAGTCAACAACTCAAGGAAGACATCAAGGTTGTTGAAAACCTTGGAGGCAAGGCTGTGTGAGAGAAGAAACAGTTGCAGACAGAATCTTTGAGGAGTTCTGTGAAGCTCTACCAAGTGGGAATTGAGCACATTCATAGAGTCTTGAATAAGAACTCTGTTGTGAGTTCAGATAGGAAGAAATAGAATCACTAAGGATTCTAAGAGATCTTCCAAGTGGGCATTGAGCAAGTGCATAGGTGCACAGAGGAGACAGAACTGTTGAATGTTCTTTGGAGAAGATACTCCGCCAGGAGGGCATCGAGGAAGTGTGTAGATAGGCATAGAAGTGACGAGAACTATTTGAGTTCTGGAACTTAGAGGAAGAATCCACTGAGGGATATTCGCTGGGTTACTGAATACCCAGAAGGCTCAGCGAGAGGTTGCTTGAGTGAAGGATAGCCAAGAGGGCATTTTATTCTCCATCTATGGCATAAGAAGGACAAAATCCCTCAAGGGGTCTGAGTGTTTGCAGAAGTTGAGGATAGACAGCACCAACGTGTGCATGAGAAGACTCTGCAGGAGCGCAGACATCGGAATCCTTTAAGGATTCGAGAAGAACAAACTCAGGAGGAGTTAGCACTTCATACGCGTGGCAAAGCTCAGAATTTGGAGTTCACAGAAGTGAAAGGGCTCAAAGGTCGAGGCCTTTGAGAATGGGAAATCCTTACAAGCATAGGAAGAAGGAGTGAGTAAGATCAGGAGGAGAAACAACAGTCATCAGATCAGCTGGAGAAGGAAGAGATCTGGACCGTTGAGGATTTTACGTCCAAGAGGAGCTCAGGAGGAGCCTGCAAAAGGAGGAGACCGTCAGCCATCGGATCTCACTCAGAAATCCTGTAAGCCGTTGGATCGGGAGAAGATGCTAAGAGATTAGCCTTTGGAGTAAGTGTGCAGGAGGATGGATATGAACCGTCATATCTGGAGTAGGTACCCATCAGCCGTCGAATCGGACAGGAGCTGCACGAGGGTTACCATCGGGACTTCAGCGATCAGGAAATTAGGAGTCACGAGGACAAGAAAATCGAGACACTTCATGTATCAAAACACCGAAGCGATCTGGACCATCCGTTGGTGGATACATGTGGTGGATATCGAGCGCCCATCGGTACTTTGGTGCATCGGGAAATCGGCATTCACATGAACATGAGATTGGGAATTTCCATGGGGAATTACTCGGAATAATCTAAGTCGTCCGTTTGGGGAGACAGGTGTCACAAATCCGCAGAGAGTTGGGATATTCGACATCAGGAAATCGGAGTTCCTGAGGTCGAAAGAATTGGGCATCACAAGTCTCAAAATTCTGGAGTAATCGAGACCGTCCATCTGGAAGGGACGCTTGGCAGAAATCGGCGCCATCGGGGAAAGTCCCGACAGGAAGTGGTTGACCAGTGTTTGGGTCATCGGGAATCCCGGTGACAAGGTGTTTATGCATTTTGGGATCACAAACCCCGAAACCCCGACAAGGGGGAAGCGCCACTGTGGGCCAACTGTCAGTAGATCGGAGAAAGAGGAGAGCTCCATAGTGGGGGCCAGCTGTCGGCATACTAGAGAAGTGTGAAGCTCCATTGTGGGGACCAGTTGTCAGTGCAGCGGAGAGTCGGGATTCGAGGGATCAGGAATCCCGTGAGCTAATGCATTTTGGGCATTGAAAACCCCGTAGCCCCGACGAGGGATAAGACTGCAGTCACGGGGAAAGTGGTCATATGGGCCAGGTCTTAGCCAGGATGGCTAACACGCATCGGGATTCGGAGGATCGCGAGTCCTAAGGACTTGTGAGTTTCTACATTCGAAAGTCCGAAACTCCGATAGGAGGAGACCTGATGGGAATCTATAAGGAAGTGGTCATACGAGAGCAGGTCACATGGACCTCGGTATAGCAGGAAGGGGCTGACACGCAAGAAGAGGTGTATCGGGGAATCGAGAATCCTGATGACAGGGAATTCACGCATACCAGCACAGCGAAACCCCGAAACCCGATATTACATTCCCTATGGGGAATTTGTTCATGGTCATCCAGAAGGCCATGTGGGGGAAAGAGAAGACCTGTGGGTCATATTTTCACAGTGATTCCTGAGGGAATCCAAAGAGCTTCTTTGGCTCAACAAAAGGGGTTTTTTGATCGATCCTGTGAGCAGGAGAGTGCGATAGAGGAGATGGTCGCGTTGTCGTACTGCACCAAGTGGTATCAGAGAAGGAAATTCATCTGTATATTTCAGGTGAAGGAAGAAAGAGTTGTTGAGGACTCTGTAAAGATTGTTTGCAGGTAGGCAGCAGTCGAGAAGACAGTCAAGAGACTGTAGGATGAAGCTGGACACACTCAAGATGCAGAGTGACATCAACAAATCTGCCAGGGAGGTAGATAGACACAGCAAGATGGCAACTGAAGGCCGTAGGAGGAAGAGAAAAGCATAAAATCTTGCAGAAATGGATGAAGAGCTTGCTGATATAAGAGTAGAAATAGAAAAGCTCAAGTTAAAGATGCGACAGGATAAGAAGCCAAGATGGGTGTATGAGTGTCCCATGAAGAAGCCAAAGGTGAAGTGGCTAGTTAGGGAGATGATGGTCATAAGATAGTGTAGTCTGTTAAAGGAATGGTTGAGGTATGTTGAAAGCCTCAAAGCCGTAGGGGGGGAATTGGTTCAGATATGTGAACCAAAAATTGGAGAAATTATCGGTGAAGAGAATGGATTGGGATCGTCTGATGATCTCAAGAACTACCAGGAGGGAAGAGAAGTAGAAATTCTTGTTTTCCAGGAGGGAAACAAAATGAGATCACTGCGGGATCTCAGAGACTGTCAGGAGGACAGCCAGGGAATTTCACATTGCCAGCTGGGAAATGATATGAGGTCGTTGTGGGATCTCGGAGACTGCCAGGAGGGAAGAGGAAGCATCTCAGACTGCCAGGTGGGCAGAGATGAAAATTCGAGACTGTCTGAAAGTCTCACGAACTCAGAGGAGAGTTCAATTCATCAAGGGTTGTTGATGAAGGTGGGATCGGTTGATCTCGTAGTCTGCCAGGAGAGCAGCGGAAGCATCCCATATTGCCAGGTGGGCAGGGATGAGCAAGTGAGTTGGAATCAACCGGAGGAGCTGACCTAGCAGATGAGATTGTCTGAGGGTCTCATAAATTTAGAAATGAATTTAGATAAGAATGTGTAGCTGATAGAGCAAGAGGAGCTGAGAGATATTCTGATGATTGGGGGAATTGGAATATTCCTACCATTTTCCCAGGAGGAGGCAAAAATCTGTATTGCAGATGTGGCAGCAATAGCAGAAGAACAGTCAGTTGAGACTGTCAAGGAGGAATTGGAGCAGGTGTTTGAGACTTCCCAAGTAGAAGTAGAAGCAGACGAAGGGGAAAATGAGCATTTGGAGGAATGTCTCATTGCATTCAGCTAGGAAGCTGAGGAAGATGTAGCATTGGAGATGACAGTAGAAGAAGCAGGAGAGAAGGAGAATTATGAGGAATGGCTCAATGATTTCGGCCAGGGAGCTGAAAGGAAAGAAGTTGTAGCACTGTTACACATTATTTTCATCATCCCTATGATCATTAATGTTGTAAACCTATATGTTGCCTTCAGAGGGGTCAGTGGCCTGAGTTCCTAAAGAGAGAAGGGAGAAGAACTTCTCCTGAGAAAAGAAATTTCTTTTCCCCATGTAAAAACCTTATAAAAAGGGAAGTTCGCAGGTTGCTATATAGGCAGGGTGCAAGAATGACCCATTCTCATAGGTTTCACTATAGCCAGGGTGCGAGGTGTTCGCACGTTGCTCTATAGCTAGGGTGCGAGAATTCCAGCACATGGGAAAAATGAGCATTTTCAGGAATCTTCTAGAAGGAGAAGCTTCTATGGTGAGGTGGCATCCGAATGGTTTGGATCTTACTCGCTTTCATGATTTAGTGGGATCATCCTAACCTCCTCACCTTATCTTCTTCAGCTTATAAAAGGAGAAGAGTTCTCATGGAGAAAGTTAGCTTTTGTTAGCTTGGGTTAGTTTTGTTGATTCTTGAGCTTGGACTTATTAGCTTGGTTGGAGTGTCTTTGAGATTTGCTTTGTCAAGATAGATTGTGAGTAGATATCAGATATATGGTTTCAGAATCCTTGGAGCAAGAAGTGTGTGGGGAATGAAGGATAGTTGGAAGGGACCTTACGACATCAAGGCAATGGTTGTAATCTCTCTTTCACATTTAATATGATACGGTAATATGATTCTTTCCTATAAAGCTTGTTGTGTTTTATTGTATGATTCCTTGATTACATAAATAGGTTTATATTGAGTTTATTCTATCGCTATCACTTTGGTTGGTTTGTGTTGTTTTGATCTTGACTGCACAAGAGAACTGGAGTGAAGCGGGAGCAACAAAAACTATAGGAAGAAATCATAAGGTATGTCCATGATTCTTGCCTCTTAGTAAATTCAATATTTAAAACTTAAGGAAAGTGTCCTATTCTGTTTTGCTTTGTTCTAGATCCAGGTGGATCTAGGGAGATCGGTTTGTGTCCGCACTTACAGATTTATCCAATAACAAAATTGGCAACTCCACTAGGGATCAAATTGGTTCCTAGTTAGTCTAGTTTCCCTTGCTTTGATTGCTTGTTTTCTGGTCTCTGAGTCTGTGGGAGATCCATCAAGACTCTCTGGATTTGAAAGTTCACTCAAATTTTTTGTCTTTTTTCCAAATTTTGTGTTTACAGACATTCTCGCATTGTACCCTTTAGTGGCCTGTGAGAATCATCTGAGTTCGCACCCTACTATGTAATCCAGTGCAAGGTGTTCGCACCCTACCTGTGTCTAGACTACGAACTTCACTAATGTTCGCACTACACCCTATAGCTAGGTTGCGAACCCATTTGAAATTTGTGTTTGGAATTAGGATATCCTATTTTTTGATGCCCAGTTTTGCTTTGATCAGCTGGATTGAAATTTTGGAGCCTATATTGATCTGTTTACAGTCTTCTTGACATTCTTTGAGTTTCTTATAGCCATCTTTTCTTTGTTTGGTTTTGAAGGATTAGTCTCTTTCTTTGAGTGTCTTTCAATTACAAAGAATGTGTTTTCCTTAGAATTGTTTAGGGAAAGATCATATTTCTTCTGAATAGTTCGCTTTAAAAGAGAATTTTTAGTTTGGGTTTCTTTGTTTTAAAAAAGTTCATTATTGCTTTTAGTGAAATTTTTGAAACAAAAAGATTTATTTTCTTGCTTTATATTAGATTGGGGGCATCCTTGCATTTGAAGTAGCGAAATTGCATGATTGTTATTGATGAGTGCGAATTTTTTTTGGGACATCGTGCATATGGGAATGATAAATGTTTTCTCCTTCTCATAGCATAGATTTCAACGAAATAAAAAGATTGCATCTTCATATCTTTGCATAATTTTTCGAGTTGGTCAAAACACCATATTGTCCACGCCATCTTCCTTTTGAGTAACAACAGCCATAAAATAAAGCGCTTATAAAAATTGATTAGACATTTTTATCTTTTCTGGTAGCAAACCTACATTAGATTAGTTGTAGGGCTTTGGAATAGGTGTGAAAGATAACTTTCCAAAGCTGCAAACAAACATAATATCTTGTGATAGGGAGAGTTAAATCCACTTACACATTTTTTCCTGGGAAGCCCTTCTCACACAAGGGTCAAGCACTAGGTCGCATTGATGTTGGCAAAGTTACTCACCCTGCTTTGTTGACATCAGTGTAGAGATTGCACGTATTACAGGGGTCACTCGGAGGTATACCCACAATGATGAGTGGAAGCCTTTTGAGTTGATTTCAGGCTAGATACCCTGCCCTTGTGTGTGGATCGGACTGTTGACTGTCCCCCCAGGCTTTATTGTTGTTGGTGGTAACCTTAGTGGCCTATCTTTCTAGGTTCTTTACACGAGGTGACTGTGGAGGGGCAAGTATTCACGGACCACAGTACCTGGAATTGATGTTGGCCAAACTCACTCGGGCTCCTTGGAGGGTATACCCACGATTGTGTGTGGGAGATTGCACCAGGGTGTAAGTCCGTTAAGAAGGTCGTCAACATAACTTTTCCACCCGCTCTATCTCAGCCCCTTCTTACATTGTTCCCATGACGTTGGATTTCATCACCAACTAGTGCGTTCATTGTGAGAAGGTTTTGTTTGCTTGCTTGCTTACTAGATTTTTAGTGTGTGTTGTTTGTTTTCCTTAGAGGACTCTAGATTGGATTTTTGTTTCTCATGGCATTAGTTCCCGAAATGACCAATGAAGGAACCTCTGCTCCAGGGGAACCTTTTGTTTTTCCTTCTTATGGAAACATTGGTCCTCCTCACATCGCTACTTTGAGCCTTCCAGGTCTCACAATTGGATTGTCGGTGTGGTTGTTTTCCACTCAGGTAATCCCAAATGCAGTAAGTGCTTCGGTCGTAATCACTTCCCCCCAAGAACATCAACCTCATGTTGATCCTTCACCTTCTTCACCAGTAAGGTCTTCTTCACCTTCTTCGCTTGCAATGTCGCCTTCCATTTCATCTTCTTCATCGGGTGAAAGTTCTGAAGCTAGTAACCCGGTGAATAAGAAGAAGAAGAAACGAAAGAATAAGAAGAAGAAAGATAAACAAGGATATAAACTTCCAACCACTGTCAAACATGTTGGAAAACAACCAGTTACTATTAATCGTGCTGAGAGTGTTGATGATGTCAAGATCACCCAAACAACCCGTAAGCCCAAGTACCCTTGCAGTCTTTGTAAGGGTATCCATATTCTTAAGGATTGCCCTGGTCTATCCAAGGTTATAGAAGTATGTTCTACACATCCTCGCCAACCCATGTCGTCAGCCTCTGAACAACATGATGATAATCTCCCGTCAACTAGTCACGATACCATTGGGAAGAAGGAAAGTAGAGTCAAGTTCCCGTGCATGTTATGCAAAGGGGGCCATCTCACTCACCTTTTCCCTCATATGGAAGAAGCCTCGAAATTCCTGAAAGACATGACTGTTTCACAGCCTCAACTTCCAGCTACTTATCGCAAGATTTCTCTCAACCCACCTGTAGTTGATGGAATGATCAATTCGGTCCCAGTCATTCTGGTTGATCATGTCATCAATCTGGTCACGTCCTTAGTTGAACCAGTTGACAAAGTGGTTGATCCGATACCATCCTCGGTCAATCTCATTCTTCCCTCCGAGAGAGAAACTAAAGAGGTCGATTCGCTCCCATCTTCGGTCGATCCCACTCTCCCCTCAGAGCGTGAAACCCAAGCGGTCGATTCATTTCCACCTGTCGACCCCCTTCTCCCCCTGGAGAATGAAACCCAAGTGGTCAATCTGATCTCTCCATCGGTCGATCCTACTCTCCCGCTTGAGAGTAAACCCAATACTGCCCATGTTTTTCTCAATGATACAAAATCTCCCATGCCGAGGAGTATTCCTCCTTCTCCCGTAGGACCCCCTCCAAGTAATGAGGCCATCCGTTTTGATTGGGATGTTCTAACCGGACCTCGTCTTCCCTCTTACATTCCTTTCCAGATTATAGTATAGGTTTCTGGTTGGGACGTTACCAAAACGTTGATAGATGAAGGTTCGTCTGTTAGTATTTTGTCCTCTATTGCTTGGAAAGCTTTGGGTTGTCCTCCACTGGCGTCGGTTACACAGAATCTGTTAGCTTTTAACAGAAGAACCAGTCAACCTTTAGGGACCCTTCCTCAGTTTCCTATAACTTTGGGTGGGAAATTTTTTTTTATTGACGTCATGGTAGTCCAAGACCCCTTGGATTTTTCTTTACTCCTTGGGTGAGATTATGTCTATGCCATGAAAGCTATTGTATCTACTCTTTTTCATGTGATATATTTCCCTCACGATGGACGAGTTGTGACTGTTGATCAACTTTCATTCATTGACCCCGCCTAGATTGCCTCCCTGAATGGTTCTTATATGAAGACGGTATCGCCCCCACCACAGGTCAATTATGTAGCGTTGTCGCCCATGGTTTCAACTTCTGATGATTTAGATCCAGTAGTTGACATGGTGATCTCTTAGATAGGGTTGTTAGAGCCTGATCTCTTTACTCCTGTCGTGACCCTCGACATGGTTTCCTTCCAGAGTGTGTTTCTTCCTTCCAGTGAAGACCTCTTGGAGGCCATGACCGAGTTTTGTCCCTTGACATGGTGTCATTCCAGAGCATTGTCCTCTTGGAATCTATGATTAAGACCACCACTTTCAAGGATATTTTTGCGTCTTTGTGACAACCTCGTTAAAAAATGAAATAGAGGTTTCGAGGATAGTTTTGCGTCTTTGCGGCAACCTCGTTAAAAAATGAAACATAGGTTATGAGGATAGTTTTTTGCGTCTCTGCTGCAACCTCGTTAAAAAATGAAATAGAGGTATTTGAGCATGGTTTTTTGATTTCGAGCTCATTAAAAAATGAAACCACCTGAGGATAATTTTTCGTCTCTGTGGCAACCTCGTTAAAAAATGAAACAGAGGTTACGAGCATAGTTCTTGTTTCTATGTCAAGCTCATTAAAAAAATGAAATAGTTTTCCCCCTCTCTATTTGAGTCAAGTCCTTCGTCTAGTATTTGAAGCTTCATTTCCTCCACCTTCGATGAAACAAAGCTTGGGGGGCATTTTCCTCAGCCTCTGGACTTCATGCTGAAGTAAAGTCGCTAGTTTCTTAAGCTGGGGGCTAAGTACCAACCATCCATGTGTTATGTGTTGGGAAGTCCAAGCATAGTTTTCTATGGTTCAAGCTTGTGTAAAAATGAAGCCACTTACCTCAAGCATAGTTTCCTCTGGTTCAATCTTGTGTAAAAATGAAACCAGGTCCAAGCATAGTTTTGTTTTGTTTTAAATCTTGCGTAAAAATTAAAACAATCCTGAGCTTAGTCTTTGTTCTTTCTCATGCTCGTAAATACATGAGAATAAGTTACCGAGCTTAGTATTTGTTCTTTATCGTGTTCGTAAATCAATGAGAATGTAACCGAGTATACTTTTATCACTTTTTTGGACTCATAAAGGTTATACGAAAAAGGAACCCCCTGGAGTTCCCTTTAAGCTCTTTTCAGACTCTCTAAACATGAAAAGATTGTCGAGCGACCTTGTTCTTTTCACGCTCGTTAAATTATTTGAAGAAAACATCTGTTGGGTGATAATTTATCTCTTTTTCGGTCTCATCAGACTATTTTATGAAAAAGGAACTGAGAGAGTTTTCTTTAAGTGTTTTTCAGTCTCTCTAAATATGAAAAACCCATGATTTTTCTTTGTTTGGACTCGTTAAACAAACATCGAAAGGCCCATATGGGACCGAACCACTCCTTCTTAGGGTTCGTTAAACATACTCTGAGGGACTCATCCGAAGGATGAGCTTACATTACAAGCATATGTTATCCTCCTCAAGCTTGTGTAAAAATAAAGAGGTACTTACCAGAAATGGTGGGGGAAAAAATTGGGAAAGAATTGTGTCTAAACCTGTATTCCATGAAAGAGTCACTTTTGAACATGACACCCTTTCACTCTCTTTGTGTCTAGGTTAGAAAATTTGCTTGTCTCATGATCATACTCCCTTATAAGATTACAAATCGGTCTGTGATCCTTGTTGTTGAGTAAGTATTTCCAAGACAATTGTCGTGTCATCAATATGTTCAAAAAGATGTTCAACCCAAAAAGCCTTCTATTGCGTCGGCCATTTTTGAAATCTTAAAGCTTTCTATTGCGTCGGCCATCCCTGAGTTAGTCCTGAATCACTTGTTACTCTGATCTACATCAAATCTTGTTACTTGTTTCGTGTCATTGATGTGGGATACATTAAATCCCTCCTATGAAGAGTCTTTTCCTGTCGACTTCAACTCATTATCCAGGAATTAGACTTAGAAACTATTTGGTACCTTGGGACTTGCATACCTCAATGGCATGTTTCCTCGCTTTCGACAGTGAGTTTTCATTATTGACCCCTGATCGAGAGATTCCACCAAGTGTTCGACTTCAGCTCATTTATTCACATTCGTTGGATTGTACTAATGTACCTTGGGAGTCATTGACATTAATGGTGATTTCCCTCGCACTTGTTAACGGTATACACTAATGATCGGTAATCAAGTGGTTTCTACCATGTTCGACTTTGACACATGTATTCACATGGTTAGATTCGTACTATAGAGTGGTGGAGATGAAGACCCTGGATATTTTCTGACAGATCCAGGTTGCGTTGGAGTATATTCAGTGTACTGT
>ML791814.1:693306-706803 GCA_009831015.1 Picea engelmannii
AGATCCACAGTGTATTTTTGGTGGCTATGTTCAGATTTGAGTCATATTGGCATGGATCCACAGTGTATGTTTGGTGGCCATGACTTGTCTTACTTGACATGGATCTTCGCATGTCGGCATTTATTCTTTGAGTCATTTGTATTATGAGTATGGGAATGCCTACCTTAGTGATGATATATTATTATACTATATTTCCTTGTTTGTTGGCAGGTTTCCGACCGACTGTTCCTTGTTTCCTACACACACTCGACAAAGTATTTTAGCTATCCCTCTGTTCTAACTTCATACTTTGGGGGGATCTCTGTTACACATTATTTTCATCATCCCTATGATCGTTAATGATGTAAACCTATATGTTTTCGTTCAGAGGGGTCAGTGGCCTGAGTTCCTAAAGAGAGAAGGGAGAAGAAATTCTCCTGAGAAAAGAAATTGCTTTTTCCCATGTAAAAACCTTATAAAAAGGGAAGTTCGCAGGTTGCTATATAGGCAGGGTGCGAGAATGACCCATTCTTGCAGGTTTCACTATAGCTATGGTGTGAGGTGTTCGCAGGTTGCTCTATATCTAGGGTGCGAGAAATCCATCACGTGGGAAAAATGAGTGTTTTCGCGAATCTTCTAGAAGGAGAAGCTTCTATGGTGAGGTGGAATCCAAATGGTTTGGATATTACTCGCTTTCATGATTTAGTGGGATCATCCTAACCTCCTCACCTTATCTTCTTCAGCTTATAAAAGGAGAAGATTTCTCATGGAGAAAGTTAGGTTTTGTTAGCTTGGGTTAGTTTTGTTGATTCTTGAGCTTGGACTTATTAGCTTGGTTGGAGTGTCTTTGAGATTTGCTTTGTCAAGATAGATTGTGAGTAGCTATCAAATCTATGGTTTCAGAATCCTTGGAGCAAGAAGTGTGTGGGGAATGAAGGACAGTTGGAAGGGACCTTATGACATCAAGGAAATGGTTGTAATCTCTCTTTCACATTTAATATGATACAGTAATATGATTCTTTCCTATAAAGCTTGTTGTGTTTTATTGTATGATTCCTTGATCACATACATAGGTTTATATTGAGTTTATTCTATCGCTATCACTTTGGTTGGTTTGTGTTGTTTTGATCTTGACTACACAAGAGCACTGGAGAGAAGCGGGAGAAACAAAGACTATAGGAATAAATCATAAGGTATGTCCATGATTCTTGCCTCTTAGTAAATTTAATATCTAAAACTTAAGGAAAGCGTCCTATTCTGTTTTTATTTGTTCTAGATCCAGGTGGATCTAGGGAGATCGGTTTGTGTCCACACTTACAGATTTATCCAATAACAAGCACTGAATCTAGCAGTGAAGGAAGCCAAGGAACAGGCAGGAATATTTATCACTCCATGGGAGATGGAGCTAGAGATGCTGGAGGATTGGTTGAACAATCCAGAGCCAGCAAGAGAACTGACAGAAGTTGATCTGTCAGAGAAGGTGACTGAACAACCAATCAGTTAAAGGGAGACTGCAGAGCTGAAGTCTGCAACAGAGTGGCAACTTGAGGCCACAGATGAAGATGAAGAAGATAGCATGGGAGATCATGATGATCCGCCCAATTGCAGAAATTTTTTGCAGCTGAGGAGACTGCAAAAACAGAGCCAACCACTGGAGCAGATGGATGAAAAAATAGATGACATTAGAAGGCTAATGTTGAGATCATCATAAACTACCAGTGAGGAGCAGCTGAGCAGAAGGAAGGAAGCAGCAGCAGTAGCGCAGCAGAAGGGAGTAGATGGGAAGCTCCAGATATTTGTTTGGGATCCAGGAGGATTTCCAACAGCTAAGAGGAGAAGCTCATGAGTAGGAGCTCATGATTTTGCAGCTGAGGAGTTTGATGCAGGAGAATATCTCCACGTCAGCCAGCCACGCTGAGTGTATGCATTCAAAGCTAAAGAGAGAGGCGCAACCTCATTTGAATTGAAAATTGAATGTAATTAATGTTTAGGCTGGTGAGCCATAGAAGCCATGTCGTTGTGCAGGCATTAGGTAGATCGGATTTAATGCTAGATCGACTGAGATCTAGATCCATATGCTGGACTAGACAGACATTTATTGTAATTGAATAGGGTAGGTAGATTTGGAGGGAAGATCTCGAAGAGCCCCTCAGGTAAAAGATATTTCCAGATCTCATTTTGGTAGGTGGTAATGGTTGTAAGAGTAGAGCCAGAGAGAGCTCGAGAACACTTTGTAAATACAGGCATTTTCCATTTTAATATAAACAAAAGCAGTTTTTCCTGCATATTATTCTGTGTTATGTGGATGTTTGTGAGTGTTCTTTTATGCTATAGATGTATACTGTGGTTTTTCATTTGCAGGAGTGTGTTTGATTTCAGGTGAAGGTCTTTGAGGCTTCACACCAGGAGGGTGTGACAGAACATTGCGGGTTCTGAGAGCTGTGCACAGAGGATGCACTTCTGAACACTGCGGGTTCATACAAAGACATTTTGCGGTACAGGAACTGGAGTCAAAAAATCAAGGAAGACCTCAAGGTTGTTGAACACCTTGGAGGAAAGGATGTGTGAGAGAAGAAATAGTTGTAGACAGAATCTCTGAGGAGTTCTGTGAAGCTCTGCCAAGTGGGCATTGAGCACAGGCACAGAGTGTTGAAGAAGAACTCTACTGTGAGTTCAGATAGGAAGAAACAAAATCACTGAGGATTCTGAGAGCTCTTCCAAGTGGGCATTGAGCAAGTGCATAGGTGCACAGAGGAGACAAAACTGTTGAACATTCTATGGAGAAGATACTCCTCCAGGAGGGCGTCGAGGAAGTGTGCAGATAGGCACAAAAGTGAAGAGAACTCTTTGAGTTCTGGAACTTAGAGGAAGAATCCACTGAGGGATCTTCCCTGGGTTACTAAATACCCAGAAGGCTCAGCGAAAGGTTTCTTGAGTGAAGGATAGCCAAGAGGGTATTTTATTCTCCATCTGTGGGATAAGAAGGACAGAATCCCTCAAGGGGTCTAAACGTTTTCACAAGTTCAGGATAGACAGCACCAGTGTGTGCATGAGAAGACTCTGAGCTCAGACGTCAGAATCCTTTAAGGATTCAAGAAGAACAAACTCAGGAGGAGTTAGCACTTCATACGCATGGTGAAGCTCAGAATTGTGTGTTCGCAGAAGTGAAAGGGCTCAAAGGTCGAGGCCTTTGAGAATGGGAAATCCTTCCAAGCATATGAAGAAGGAGTGAGTAATCTTAGGAGGAGAAACGACAGTCATCAAATCGGCTGGAGAAGGAAGAGATCTGGACCATTGAGGATTTTACGTCCAGGAGGAGCTCAGGAGGAGCCTGCAGAAGGAGGAGACCGTCAGCCATCGGATCTCACTCAGAAATCCCGTAAGCAGTTGGATCGGGAGAAGATGCTCAGAGATTAGCCTCTGGAGTAAGTGCACAGGAGGATGGATCTGAACCATCAGATATGGAGCAGGTTCCCATCAGTCGTCGAATCAGACAAGAGTTGCACGAGGGTTACCATCGGGACTTCAGCGATTGGGAAATTGGGAGTCATGAGGACAAGAAAATCAAGACACTTCAAGTCTCGAAACACCAGAGCGATCTGGACCGTCCGTTGGTGGAGACACGTGGTGGAGATCGAGCACCCATTGGTACTTTGGCGCATCGGGAAATCGGCATTCACGTGAACATGAGATAGGGAATTTCCGTGGGGAATTACCCAGAATAATCTGAGTCGTCCATTTGGGGAGACAGGTGTTAGAAATCCGCAGAGAGTCGGGATATTCAGCATCGGGAAATCGGAGTTCCTGAGGTCAAAAGAATTGGGACATCACAAGTCTCGAAATCCTAGAGTAATCAAGACCGTCCATCTGGAAGGGACACATGGCAGAAATCAACGCCATCGGGGAAAGTCCCGACAGGAAGTGGTTGACCGGTGTTTGGGTCATCGGGAATCCCGGTGACAAGGTGTTTGTGCATTTTGGAATCACAAACCCTGAAACCCCGACAAGGGGGAAGCGCCATTGTGGGCCAGCTGTCAGCAAATCAGAGAAAGAGGAGAGCTCCATAGTGGGGGCCAGCTGTTGGCATACCAGAGAAGTGTGAAGCTCCATTGTGGGGGCCAACTGTCAGTTCAGCGAAGAGTCGGGATTCGAGGGATCGAGAATCCCGTGAGCTAATTCATTTTGGGCATTGAAAACCTCGTAGCCCCGATGAGGGATAAGATTGTAGTCACAGGGAAAGTGGTCATATGGTCCAGGGCTTAGCCAGGAGGGATAACTTACATCGGTATTCAGAGGAGCATGAGTCCTGACGACTTGTGAGTTTTGACATTTGAAAGTCTGAAAATCCGATAGGAGGAGCCCTGATGGGAAGCTATAAGGCAGTGGTCATACGAGAGAAGGTCACATGGATCTCGGTATAGCTGGAAGGGGATGACGCGCAAGAAGAGGCGTATCAGGGAATCAGGAATCCTGATGACTTGGGATTCATGCATACCAGCACAGTGAAACCCCGAAACCTGATATTACATTCCCTGTGGGGAATTTGTTCATGGTCGTCCAGAAGGCCGTGTGGGGGAAAGAGAAGACCTGTGGGTCAGATTTTCACAGTGATTCCCGAGGGAATCCAAGGAGCCGCTTCGACTCAGCGAAAGGGGATTTTTGATCAATCCTGTGAGTAGGAGAGCGAGATAAAGGAGGTGGTCGCGTTGTCGTACTGCACCACCCTTTCTCCCTTCGTCGAAAATCAACAATTTATTTTGGATGAATGAAACACTTGATCAATTTTGTTGACTTGAACATTGACGATCAAGCATTTCTCATGGTTGAACAAAACACTTCACCAATTTTTCCAACCCAAACATCAACGATCGATGATTTATCTAGGGTAAAATAAACAATTCATCTATTTTTCTGACTCGACCATTGACAATCGACGAATTCTCTTGGTTATCTAAATTCACCCATGAATTTCACCAAACTCTAACACTTCAAAAATTTTGACAAAAATCCAAGATGAATATGGGTCATTGATCTCCTAGTCAAAATGATTTTGACAGTTGATTCATCATACTTCGACCAACTCTACCAATGAGTATCGATCATTGTCTACTCTATTATTCCAACTATAAAAATGGATCTCAACCATCGATTTGCTCCATTTTTCCAAAATCTGAAAATCGATCTTGACTGTCGATCTGCTCCATTTTTCCAAACTCCCAAAATGGATCTCGACTATCAATCTTCTCCATGTTTCCAAACTCAAAAAATGTATCTCGACTATCGAATTTATCCATTGTTTCAAACTCTAAAAATGGATCTCGATAGTTGTTACACGTCAAAATTCCTCACTTCGATAATCTCCCATTATCATTGTCGCAAGTGTCGTAAATGTCACATTTTTGTTCTTCATATGTCATATTGTGAATGACACTATGGAGACACTCGATACATTCTCTAAGACACGTTAGAAAGGGAAAAAACATCATTTGGAAATCTAAGAAAAATATTTTTCCTTGAGAATTGGTCATCTTAACAAATGTTTGGAAGATCAATTCTCACATGCAGGGAGCACTAGCGCTCTTTATCCACCTAGCAGGGAGCGTTACAATGCTCTGTTTCCAGTTTTGAGGGAGCATCGATTTGTTGAGATAATCATGGGAACAAATCCCCCTTATATCTAAGGACAAATAGAAATGGGCTCGAATCCAAAATTTATGATGCATCTAAGGGATATGCCACAACTGATGGATTTGTATCCTCAACTTATTCCAAATATAACTAAGGTGGTTGAGCTTCTCAAAGCCTATAAAAGGAGGCATTCTCATGGTGAAAAGGAGGAGAATATCAACAATAAGTGTTGTCATTCTGATCGTGGATATTTTGAGCAAGGGGTTGGACAAGGAGAACTTGGAGAGGTTGTTGCAACTGCATCTACAGATTGTAAGTGTCTTGTAATTTTCTCATTATTATATGCTTGGCCTATTTCCTTCAAGTTTGTGTATGATTGCATATGCCTGTCTTTTATTGATAAATTTATTTTAATATAATCTTGGTATAATAGGAAGCATGCATTGTATTTTTTGTCTATTGAATTGAAGATCACATTAAAGAGCTTAAAGATCAAGTTCATCCTGGAATAAGTGAGGACAAGCTTCAGAAAAAGGTACACCATACTTTATTCCTCTTTTCCCTTTGACTAGTTTAACTACATTTAAAGGAATGTTAGTGTCCAATGTTATCATCTTTATGTTTTGGTAATAGGGGTCTAGGATCCAAGAGGATATTCACCTGTCCACGGGGGAATTTTCCTATAACAGAAATTGGTGACTCCACTAGGGAATGAAGCTTTCAATTTTGTTTTTTTTCTTTGGTTTAGTATTATCTTTTGCTCATCTTCAGATCCTGCTCATTGTATTTTTCTCTTGTATACATCTATTTTCATTACTGAAGTTGTCTCACAGAGACTGTTGATCAAAATTATTGAGTTTTTCATTTTATGGGTTGATCATTTTCTTTCTCAAAAACCCACGCCCTCTCACTTTAAAGCTAGAGCGATGATTTCCTAATCGACACTCCCCTATAGTGATTTAGCGAGTGTTGTAGCGTTCTAGTGTTGATATAACCAGATCATCGATTTTTCTTTATTTTGAAAAATTGTTGACTACCTTTGTACTAGGTGTGATTTTTGGGTATTTCTTCCTAACTGGGGACATAGTTTGTTAGTCTGTGTCTTCTGTCAGACCTGCAACTTCCTTCTTTTAATACTTTTGATATTTGGTTGGATTTTATTGTATTTCCTTGTCACAAAATCACCCTTTTCTTTGGATTTTGGGTTTATTTTGATATCTTTTTGTTCATCTGTTCAGTTGAATATCATTACAAGGAAAATCATGGATCCTTTTACTATTTTTAATTGGTCTTTGATATTCATATATTTCCAGCAATTTATTAAGTGTGTTTTGGTGTTCTTTTTGGAACTTTTAATTTTTTTTATCCTCTTATTGATTGTTGCGAGAGTGCCTTTTGTTTGTGTCATTCTTGCTTCCCATTGTCTAAAAGTTGCAATAGTGAAAAAAAAAATATTATTGGCATAACAAGCATTAAAAAAAATCAATTCACATTCATAATCAAACAAAATGATACTTTTTACGATTGGTTTTTGGATACTAGCAACAATTTATGTATGATTTAGCACTGAAATGGATTCTTGTTGAAAACAAATTGCATGATATTTCTACATTCTTGTGTTTGGTAGTGAAAGAAAGAAAACTCTTCTCCTTCCCTTAAATAGAAGTTCATTGAAAGAAACACTTTCCTATCATTCTTTTACTTCTTTGGTATTTGAGTCGTAACATCATTAGTTTCACTCTCATTCACCTTTGAGTAAATAACAACCACTAAAATCAACACTAATTTAAAATCGATCTAGAAACTTTTCTTTTTAGGTTCTTCCACCAAAATTAGACTAGGATTAGCACTTTGGATTATGATGTGAGTATAAATCTCCAAAGCATTCAAAAAAAAATTAGTATCTTGCGATACAGAGAGTAAATCAAATTTTCGTTTAAGCATAGTTGGGATTCCCATCTCACACAGGGGTTACACACAAGGTCGTGTTAGGAAGAGAAACATAGGTTATCCCTTCAAGGTTTAATCGTTCATAGTAGTAAGATCATATTTTGGAGTTTCTTCTTGAGATCCATTTGTCTTCATTTGGTCTCGGTGCTTCGTGAATTCTGAATTCGTTTGGGGTTCTCTGGAGTTCTACCGGTCCACTTGTCCTCAGTTCTCTTCAAGGATTTTGGTCTTGTTATCCTACCTGTACGTTTGGACTAGACTGTCGAATGTACCCACCCATAGGCTGACTACGAGTTGGTGTCCTTAGTAGCCATAATATTTAGGGTCCTCACAAAGGCGATGGTGAAGGGAATTCTTCATTATACCTTGAACGAACGATGGTCAAACTCACTCGGGTTCCTGGGAGGGTAAATCCATGATTATTGTGTGGAATATTTCACCAAGGAATAAGTGTGTTAAGCAGGTCTCCAATGTAACTATTCCACCCACTCATATCCTATCCCCTTCTCAATTTAGTCACACGATGTTGGATTTCATCACCACCTATTACGGTCATTGAGAGAAGGTTTTGTTTGCTTGTTGGTTCTTCTAGATTTTTAGTGTGTGTTGTTTGTTTACTTAATCATTTTTCAATATTGATACTATAAAAGATAAAGGTATTCGTAGATCATGTAGGATGCAAGGGTTTCCTCTGGAAGGCTACGAACCCTTACCTCCTAATTCACCCGAAGAAATTTACCATGAAGAGGTAGAAAATCGCTCGGAGGTTGGGAACATTGCTACTCCTTTATTATCAAATCCTTAAATCTCCTTGGTGATGGTTGAGGATCCCATTCCTCATACTACCCTCGTGTCAAAAGTTCCTATCGAGCTAATCCTTGTTCGATTAGACTCATTCGATAACATTATAGAAGAATAAGTTCCTCGTTTACCACTGAGGCCATACATTGAGACATAGATGGAAAACACACAACACGATTATGATGAGTACATGACTCTTGTCCACTCTGTTATCTTGGTAAATGATGTAGGAGAATTTCCTTAAAATTCAAAGAAGCAAGCATGGAGGTAAAGATATGACATCTTAGCATGACAGAATTTCAAATCCACATTTAACTCATAAACATAACGAGTTGTTGATATATTTTGGAAACAACGTTTTTAAATATATCTTGTTTGTAAATTCTTGTATGACTGTAAGGAGTTGAAGATAGAGAGTGTCAAATCTTATCTGGTAATAACTGATAGTTATTGTAATAGGACAAGGTAGGTAACCACTAGAACCTGATAGGATAGGTTGTAGACAGGACGGAGAAGAGCTCGAGGAGCCACTCCTTAGATAGATTTGTTGTTGTACTGTAAAAAAGAGACAGAGTAGAAGAGAGAAGATAGAGAGAACAAGAGAGAGGAGGATTTTTCTTAGAGTAGTAGATAGAAAAAGAAGAAAGATGCAGTGAAGAACTGTAATACTATGTAATTTATTTAATGAATGAACAGAACATGCAGAATTGTTCCAATTCCTTGGACAATGTTCCTTTGAGGTTTGATCGAATGAATGGTGTATTATGTGTTTTTTTTAGTTCATTTATTTTATGTATGATTGTTAAGGGTTGATCATATGAATCTGTGATGAACTGGATAAGTTTTAATCATTTTTCTTCTGAGAACTTGTATGCAAGGAGTGCGCCAACAGAGTATTGAATTGAATCAGAAGAGTTCAAAAGGAATGACGGGGACTTATACCAAGTGCAAGGAGTGCACGAAGTCAAGGAGCAACTGAGTGTCGAAGAACTAGATTAGAGAAGCGAAAGGAGTGCAGGAATAATTTCTTTCGAAGAAATCCTTCGATATAATTTTGTTGAGATCCCAGGAATGAAAGAGTGTGTGGGAGATCAAAATCCTCAAGGGAATCAAGCTCAGAAGGGATAGCGAGGATAAATCTTCAAAGGGAGTGAAGCTCTAAATATTTCAGGAGTTATCGATCAAGATCCATCCAGGAGGAAATGGGATCATTCCAAATCAGTGGATCTAGGTAAAGTACACGAGTTTTAAGTCTCTGTGTGCATACAGGAGTGAAGACTTTCTAAAGTCTCGAAGAGGTTAGGGATCGTTCATCATCAAGAGGGACAGGTGGCATAAGATATACAACTTCGAAGCGGAGGTACTTCAGAAGTTTCATAGACAAGGAGAAGGCAGAATCTACCAATCGTCAAAGAGACAAAGTATATCCTAACCGTTGGTCATCAGGAGGTACGTGTCAACAGATCGAAGACTTCGAGGTGAAAATTCTCAGAAGGCGAGTGTGAAAGAGTTGAAAATATTGAATCCCAAAGAGCTGAAGTGATTCATATCCGTCGATCTGAGGGAGACACGCATCGACAGATCATCGACTTCGGGTGAAAAAACTCTAGGAGAAAGCGAGTGTGTGAGAGTCAACCTCCTGAGACCCAAATAGTTGAAGTGAATCATAGCCATCATATTCATAAGGATAGGTGACAAAGATCCTTCAACTTTGGGTAAAAACACTCTCGGGGAAAGTGAGTGTGCAGGAGCTAGAACTCCCGAAGCCCAAAGAGTCGAAGTGAATAACAATCATCGATATGTGAGGGACACGCATCGACAGATCGTCGAATTTGGGTGGAAGTACTGTGGAGGAAAAAATAGTGGAGAGTTTGAAACTCCCTAAGCTTGAAGGGACGAAATCAATCATAGTCGTCGATTTGAAAGGAGGGAACACGTCGATAGATTGTGGAGATCTGGGAGTGCATGAAAAAGATGGAAAAGGGTCGTTGACTGATAGTTGACCAAGGAAGAAAGAGGATAGATATCAACTGGTGATCAAGAGGCAATGCCCGATATCGTGAGATTGACGGTCACTCTTAATAGAGGGGAAAAAAATAATCGGGTTTTAAAAATCTTAGAGCGGGCCACAATCAAAACCACAATATTACCAAAGGGATATGTGGAAGTTGATAGTGAATCATGGGGAGAAAAATGGTGTGGTCTCAAACTACTCTAGGCATCCCTACAATCACATGCTTATGTGAGGACATAGTCCCAGGTCACATCCAAGTAAGGGATAATAGAAGAGGAGCTAGCACCTAAAACTTGACAGTTCAACAATGTGAAGGAATATGTTGTGGGTGTCATAAAAACTACATCAAAATACTGAAAGGGCCTATGTTCAATCATAAGTGAGACCATTAAGTTTTCATAGATCTGATTTGGCTTGGAGAATCAAAGATCCTTGACTAGGAGGTCACGCAACCCCGAGGGATAGCAAGGGGTTTTCCTCAGGTGGTATCAGAGAAATTGAATTTGTTTGTAGACAATAGACAAAGGAGAAAGGAGATAAATTGATATCATCAGTGGTATCAAGATTTGATTATTTTTATATAAATCATAAGGTGACACAGTGGAATCATGCCACCCATAACATGTAGAGAAAATCCAGAAATGGAAAAAGAAATGAGGTGACTCAGAATGAGACACGGACACCATGGAAACAATGTAGAGGAGAGCACTAGACACTGGAGATACCAATGAAGATGAAAGAGAAAAGATAGAGGTCAAAGAAGATGTAGCATAGGATACTATAGAAGACCTCTTATTGAAATTTTTTTCGAGAATAGGAACTAGAGAAAAAATAGAGGTACCAATGTATGGAGGCAATTTAGAATTTGAAGAATTATTGGATTGGGTACGTGCTATGGACAAGTACTTTGATTATGAATATATCTAAGAAGAGAATATGGTGAAGCATGCAGTGACAAGACTGAAGGGTCATCCAGCACTATGGTGGGATGAACTACAAGCTAATCACATATGCAAGGGAAAGAAAAAAATTAAAATCTAGGATAGGATGGTATCCAAGCTAAAAGAATAATTTATCCCAAAGGAATATCAAATAAATGTATTCAAGAGATTGCATAACCTAAGACAGAAAATATTATCAGTGAAGGAATACACTGAGGAATTTTATAGACTAAACATTAGGGATGGACATAAAGAGAATGATGATAAAAAAATAGCCAAGTATATCAATGGATTGAGATATGAAATACAAGAGGAAATCAACATGATGTCTGCTAGTAAATTCGAGGATTCTTATCAAGTAGCCTTGAAATACGAAGAGAAATTTTCCATAAAATAAATCGAACGAAACAGAGGAGGAAATTCAAGCAGAGGTAAGGGAGCCAACAGAAAGAAGTTCCAAAAACCAAAGCATGAAGCTGGAAAGAAGCATAGTCACCCTGAGAAAGGTGGAAGTTATAAGGAAAGACAACATGGAGGAAGAATCTATTTTCCTATAGGAAGAGGAAGAGCTAGAGGAGGTGAAATTAGATGTTATGCATGTGGAAATATAGGGAACATGTCTTGGGAATGCCTAGAGAAGAAGAAGGACACTAGAGGAGGAGAAGCACACATTTCTAAAGAACAAAATCATGTGGAAGAAGAAGCAAAAAAAGGAGGAAAGAACATCATGATGAGGAAAGTTCTTCTTAAACCAGAGAAGGGGGTAGAGGAGTCTAGCTGACAATTCTATTCAGAAATGCTTGCAAGACGAAAGACAGAGTTTGCAAGGTGATCATAGACAGTGGGAGCATTGACAATCTAGTATCCATAGAGATGGTGGAAAAACTAGAGCTGGAGACAACTACACATCCAAACCCATACAAGGTATCATGGTTGTAGAAAGGAAATCAAGTAATGGTAAGTCAACAATGCCAAGTTTAATTTAAAATAGGAGGTTATAGGGATGAAATATTATGTGATGTAATTCCTATGGATGTCTGTCATATTTTATTGGGGAGACCATGGCAGTTTGAAATAAAATTTATTCATGATGGGAGGAAGAATACTTATACCTTAGAAAATAATGGTAGGACACATATGTTGTTGCCAATAGAAGACAAAGAGAAAAAGAAAGAATCTATTTGAAGTATACTTCTCATAAGTGGGAAGGAACTCTTGAATGAAGTCAAGATGGATAAAGAGATGCAGTTTTCTATAATGAGGAATCCAAGAGTTATCCTTACAAAAAATTCAGTGGAAGATTTACCTGAAGAAATCTAGGAACTGTTAGAAAACTTTGCTGACATTTTAGTGGATGAGTTACCTCACTCATTGCCACCCATTAGGAGTATAAGCCATCATATTGACCTTATTCCAGGAGCTAGTTTACCAAACAAAGAAGCTTATAGGTTGACACATAGAGAGAATGAGGAAGTCAAAAATCAATTCCAAGAGTTATTGGATAAAGGTTTAGTCAGGGAAAGCCTAAGATCATGCGTAGCACCAACTGTGTTAATTCCAAAGAAGCATGGAGGATGGAGAATGTGTACAGATTCCAGAGCCATCAATAATATCACCATTAGGTATAGATTCCCTTTACCCAGGATGGATGATTTGATGTATTGTTTGAGTGGAGAAAGTTATTTTTCCAAGATAGACTTGAAGAGCGGATATCATCAAATAAGGATGAGAGAGGGAGATGAATGGAAGATAGAATTCAAGACAAATGAAGGTTTGTTTGAATGGTTGTTCATTTCATTTGGGTTGAAAAATGCCCCGAGAACATTTATGAGATTAATGAATGAATTATTGAAAGACTTCATAGGAAAATTTGTCATAGTGTATCTGGATGACATACTAATCTTCAGTAAGACAGAGGGAGAACATTTAAAATATTTGACATCAGTGATGAGAAAGTTGCAGCAAGAAAAATTGTTGATAAATCTAATGAAAATCTCTTTTATGAAGAAAAAAATCATATACTTGGGTTTTGTGATCTATTCAAATGAATTGAAGATGGACCCAAAAAAGGTGAGAGCAATCAAAGAATGGCCATCTCCAAGAATCATATTTGAGGTAATAATTTTTCATGGGTTAGAAAGATTTTATAGAAAGTTTATCGGAAATTTGAGTGGTATATGTACA
>ML791815.1:0-25315 GCA_009831015.1 Picea engelmannii
GTACGAAACAATTTGCATCCGACCCTCCACAATATACAAATTGACTATTTGGTTCACATCTTGTACTCAAAATTTCCGTGATCTACAATTCCATCGTGGACTCCTTAGTCATTTTTCCCTTTTCTTCTTCCTGTGTATTATGGATTTCTGGTTATATACTTAGTCGTCTTTCTATGATCGTAGGTTCCAGCGTTGGTGGGTTGGCATATCTTTATCTCCATCTATATAATCACATGAAGAATCTGACTTACCACTATTGCTTTCCATACTTAGCCAATTATATGGTCGCGGTTGCCGCGTTGGCGGTTTCAAACTCTGCTGCTTCTTGTTCCGTCATGTACATCTTGCACTCAAAACTTCCATGATCTACAATTCCATTGCGACTCCTAGAGATTGCAAGCTTCATGCTACCACGGTTCACAAATGTTTCAAAGTATCTGTCACTGTCTTCCATCCCCACTAACCTTTTGTCCTTCCTAATATACATTGGTTATGCTCTTATTAATGACTCTTACTAGTGATAATTGAACACACTGATACAAAACAATTCACATTCGCCCCTCCGCAATATACAAATTGATTACCGGGTTTCGACATCGTCCCCTCTTCCACGTTATAGATTATGCATTGAAATGTTTCGAACGATACAATTTGACCGTCGAGACCTCACATCTTCTAGGGAGACCTTGTCAGCCTATTTTGGATCCTTGTGTTGACGGGTTCACGAAATCTCCAATTCTTAGTCATTGTTTCGGGTTAGCACATTCGAAATCTGCTGCTTCTTGTTCCGTGATATACATATTGCACTCAAAATTTCTGTGATTTACAATTCCATCATGGAATCTTTAAGTCCTTTTTCCCTTTTCTTCTTCCCATGTATTATCGCTTTGTGGTTATATACTTAGTCACTTTTCTATGATGGCGGGTTCTAGCGTTGGCGGGCTGACATATATTCATCTCCATCTATATCCTCACATGACGAATCCGATCGACCGCTGTTCCTTTCCACACTTAGCCAATTTTATGGCCTCGCTTGCCGGGTTGGCGCTTTCGAACTCTACTGCTTCTTGTTTCGTGATATACATATTGCACTCAAAATTTTCGTGATTTACAATTCTATCGTGGACTCCTTAGTCCTTTTTCCCTTTTCTTCTTCCCATGTATTATCGCTTTGTGGTTATATACTTAGTTTCTTTTAAATGATTGTAGGTTCCAGCATTGGCAGGATGACATATCTTCATCTCCATCTATATCCTCACATGACGAATCCGACTGACCGTGGTTCCTTTCCATACTTAGCCAATTTTATGGCTGCGGTTTCTGCGTTGACGCTTTCCAACTCTATTGCTTCTTGTTCCATGCTATACATCGTGCACTCAAAACTTCTGTCATCTACAATTCCACTGCGGACTCCTCGAACTCGCAAGCTTCACTCTACCACGGCTCACAACTGTTTCAAAGTATCTGTCGCTGCCTTCCATCCCCACTAACTTCCTGTTCTTCCTGATATACATTAGTTATACTCTTACTAGTGATATACATATTTCCCTTTGGACTGTCCTACCATACCCTCTTTGGTGTTACGCATATTTCACTCAAAAACTTCCGAGACATACAATTTGACCCTCGCACCCTCACCTCCAACAGTTGTACCTTGTAACTCTATTTTGAAGCTGTTTTTTCCCGTACCCGCGACCTCCGTGCTTTCTTAGTATGCAATTAGAAACCTTTCATGGTAACAATTGACCATGCAGGAATCATCAACATTGTCATTAATGAGTGAAACGCTCAAGGAGATCTCCCATTATCACGCATTAAACCAAAATTTGCAGAGAGTTATTTTGTCCCTTCCGATTATTCATCTCGAACACGCGTCGTCATGTTGGCCCGCTCAAGAAATATACAATGCTTAATCACTCATTGTTGTATCTGCCATGTTCGCATTTCTATGTATGCAATTACTAGTGTTTAATGATAACAACGCATCATGCAACATTCGTCCAAATTGTCATTAATGAACGGAAGTCTCGAGGATATCTCCCATTCACATGCATTGGACCAAGATTTGCGTAGGGTTATATTATCCCTTCCAACTTTTCATTTCATTCATCGTCTGGAGCAAACAAACGTTCTTGTAGACTTATGGCAGCAGGTCGACAACAGTTTTGTGGAGATACAGTAAATATCTTCGGACATCAGGACTAGAAATTCCAGTGGTCCAGGGCATACTTTTTCTATTCATCCCATTCCGCCCAGAACGAAGTGATTTGGACCTCTGGAATCGCTCGTGTAGGCTGTGTCCTTGAGGTTTTTGACTGTAAGGAGGTGGTCTCTTGGTGTGTCAAAAATATATTCCAAGCCAAAGAATTATTCCACTGCGCGACCATTCTCTTGTTTCTTTGTCGCCTCAGGCTTCTGCAAGATGTTAAAATTGCCAGAGCCAACATTAATGTTCAGAGGACAAGACTACAAGTAGTTCCTAGAAAAAAATGATAATGGGTTGGACATCTTGGCCGAGTTCCTCGAAGACCCGTCAACAATTCCTCAATATATCACAAAGTTGCAGGCAAGTTCCTTTAGAAATCCATTCCGGGAAATTGCTTGGTTGTTTACAAGAATAACGAGACAAACATCCACAACAAGCACTTCCCATATAATTATTTATATTTTGTACTTCACAGTGAAGGAACAATTCATTTTCGATTGGGGGAAGCTAATTTCCATTGAGATCTGTTCCCAGTTGTCACGATTCAAAGAATCAAATAAATTTTATATGTCATCCTACTTGATTTTCGCAATAGTGCATTAATGTCTGTTTCCAAAACTTTATCTTTCCAATAAAATAAACTGTGGAATCGACCCAGTAACATTCTGGTACGAGGCCCTGTGGAGGCACAAGGCCTCCCATTGTTTTTCTGAAGTTTTTAATGGCTTTGTCTCAATTTTCAAAGATTTGTTGTTAGGGAAGGATGTTCCCCGGATGTCTAGCCAGGCAACCAAGTTTTTGAACAGGAAGGGCACACTTGAAAAAAAGGAAAATCACAGTGTACTCATGGTCTTTGGCTCTAAGGAAAATCCTGTTTTCCTTCCATGCCACATCACAGACAAGATGTTTGTTTTAGAAATAGCAAGGCAATACAACCACTGGTTGCATTTTTTCCATGACAAGAAAAAAAACAGTGCATTCCTCTGCCCTGGAAAGTCGGAGACTTCGTGTGTAGAAACGTCAACAAGATTGATGAATTTGCCGGGCATTTCAAGAAATTGAACCTAACGTATGTTGAAAGGCTAAAAGGGTTCGACCCTAATGGGATTTTTGAGAAAATTTACTGGCAGTTGGCTTTAACAAATCTTTTATCCATAGACACCTAACCGAAGACAGGGATAGTGACGACAACAATGTTGCTTCTGGAAATTGTGACATAGAGACATTGAAAAGCACGACTGAATTGTACAGACAACATGGAAAAGTATCCAGTGAGAAGAGTGCCCAGTCCCCCGCTAGCACTCCTAAGAGAACGACATCACAGAGCATCGCTTCAACAACCCACCCCAGTAAGAAAGCAACCCACAAATCTTCGAACGAAGGAGGAGATAAGAACCCTCCTCGCATAAAAATTGATAGTTCTCACAAAATTCCACTGACGAAGAAGAGAAAAAAAAATGCAGGGCAGGCGGACGAACCCGAAATTGAAAGTGAACAGGTGTAACTTGAAATTGAAACTGAGCACATGCACAAAATTGGGTTGTCCGCAGTGGAAATAGCTAAGACCAGAATTTTTGACGAAGATGAATCCTTCGTATTCCAGAGCGTTGTTTTTGACAACCAATCTAAAAGTATGGTCATTGAAAAGAGAGATGTAACAAACATGAAAGACAAATCTCGCATAGAGATTAACTTTAGGAAAATGCGTCCGTCCCAAATCTCCTATTTCACCAAGTAACCAATGATACTCTTCATAATTCCATTGGAGGAATTGAAGCGGAAAATGCCAGAGTGAAAGAACACTTCAACAAATTTGAGCAGGCTTTCATTGCAACCCTAGAATTTGCCAGTCCTTTAGCAAAAAACGTGCCCGCTAGCACTGCAGCCAAGATGAAAGTATCCTCTATCCTCATTGCATGCTCTAGAGCCCTTGTAGAGAATAACATCAACAAAATAATGTAGCTAGTTACTAAAGCCTGGGAAACATCGCAAAATTTAACTTCCTTCGGAAAGAAGGCAAATGATTTGCTCGAACATTTGGAGGTGAATTTAAAAAATGATCAATGTTTCTGTGAAGAGGTGCTGACCCATTTTGTCAACCATGCCGTCAACACATCGGAGCTTAAAAGAAGACAAGAGAAACTCCCCTCCCCAAAGCGGACCAAAAAAGTAAAAGCATGCTGGCAAAAGAAAGTTAAGAACCTGGAGCTCATTGTCGAATCATGTAAACAAGGCATATCAGAAAATGAAGATTTATTCACAAGCTTGATCCAAATAGACTTAGCCGGAAGTACTGATGAGGTTCAAGACCCAAACTTAATTCTCAAATCCTTGTCAATCACCAAAGAAGCCTTCTATGAAAAACTTGATATTTTAAAGGGGTTGTCTTTAAAAAAGTTTTACGGCATAGTTGAATATCGTGTAGATGAGCTCGAGCGCTGGGTATTAGACTATGTGGCACACAATGAAGAAATTGAACGAAGTCTGCATAGTATTTCAATGGATATAAGAAAATTAGAAAATAATCTTTACGGCATAGAAATCCATGATGAAATCAACATGGCCCCCATGAGAAGCTACATCAAAGAATGGTTCCAACAGAGAAGGGACAACCTCGTCCAGGAAGGGCAACAATCGGTCGACACGACTCCACTGACCATCGACGACAACAACAAAAACGCATCGGCTTCATAGTAAGTCTATACTGGCATCTTGTTTTATTTATCAATCCAGTTTAAGTCTATACTGTCATCTTGTTTTCTTTATCAATCCAGTTATTACCTCTTTAAATAGAAAACTGTAACCAAAGACTCATAACTTCCAATTTCTTTTTAGGTCTTCCTCTCTACCATCGCGCACTTCTTCTTTCGACATTCCTAATTCTTGTACTTGTTTCTTTTTATGGTCCGCGGGAGCCCTAATCTCAGTCTATATGACAAACACATTTAAATTTCCAGAAATATGTAACAAACATTATTAATTTTTGATAAATTTCAAAGAAAACTGATTCAGAATGCCTTTATTGTATGCTAAATTTTGGGTGTCCAGGAACCTTTGTTGTTTGTTCCAAAGAAAACTAATTCGGGAATGCTACATTTTTTGTGTCCTGTTGCATGCTAAATTTTAAATTTTTATATGTAACAAACTTTTATTTTTTTATATATTTCAAAATAAATGGTGCTTTACATGCCAAGTGTCATTTACTTATGCCCCATGTTGACAAATGCATTTAAATTTGTATATGTAACAAACTTTTATTTTTTTATATATTTCAAAATAAATGGTGCTCTACATGCCAAACGTCATTTACTTATGCCCCATGTTCCGTGATATACATGTTGCATACAACATTTCCGTCATATACATTTCAAAATTTCTAGTAGTATGTAACAAACTTTTATTTTTTTACATATTTCAAATAAAACTGTTTTTGTATCTCCTTTTAAATTTATGTCTTCATACATTTTTATCTTTCACCAATCTATATGGCAAATGCATTTAAATTTCCAAATTTTTTCTTCCATTTGGTAGGGACTATGCTACCACACAACCTTGTTAATTATGATCATTAATATTTATTTGTACACATGTCACATTTATTAATGTCACTTTTATTAATTATTTTAAATATTAAATAAATATAATAATAAGAATTTGAAATATTAAAATTAATAATAATTATGAATTTCCAAATTTTTAATTTTTTATTAACATTTATTTGTACACATGTCACATTTATTAATTTCACATTTATTAATTATTTTAGATATTAAATAAATATAATAATAAGAATTTGAAATATTAAAATTAATAATAATTGTGAATTTCCAAATTCTAAATTTTTTATTAACATTATAAACGTTTGATTTCACAAATTTCTCCTGATTTAACAATTATTTATCAAATAATTAAAGTAATTTAAAAATATTAAATTTCTAAAATATATGATATAAATCTACGTGGTATTCGCTAACTCTGTATTTATGTTTTAAAGAAGGTAGTTAAAGCACTATGCATTATAGGACAAGATTGTACGCGGCCTGCTAGAACACAACCGCCATAAAATAAAATAGCACGATAAAAACACAATTTTCTGAAAATTGAAGAGGGGTTAGAACTGCCACGGTAAAAACACAATTTTTATAACATTGAAGAGGTGTTAGAACTGCCTCGGTAAAAACACAATTTTCTTAACATTGAAGAAGTGTTAGACCTGCCACGATAAAAACACAATTTTATTAAGATATTTTAATTATTTAAAAAATTCAAATTGCAAAAAAGTTATCTTTTATTTTTAAATAGTTTTATAAATTCTCATTATTTTATATATTATAATATCTTATAATATTAAGATTTAGGTTTATTTGATCTAATTATTACTATATATTATTTTATATATAATAAAAAGTTGAAAAAATTGCAGATTATTTAAAAGTAAAAACATATTGAATACAAATTAATCCACTTTTCAAATTATTTTTTGAATTATAAAATTTATATTGATTATGAATTGTAAATTTTTCTCAATAATTATGTTATGTTAGTTAATATATCTAAATTACTTATATAATTTTATAACTTTAAAGGAAGTAGTGAAAAATATGCATAGTTGGATAGTGAAAAGTTATATGGTTGGTATAAAATTTCATGGTTAAGAATAGATATAACTCACCAACTCCTTAATTTATTTGCTCTATTTAATTACCAAGTCATTAAACTCATAGCTTCTAACATACTAACCTTATAAATTTAAGTTAAACATGATCCACTAATCCACTAACTCTAACCCACTACCATAAACCTCTTAATACTTAACCCATATAACCCAAAATAATCCCAACTACTAATCTACTAACCCCCTCACCATTTATCCACTAATCAACACACCCTCTAACCATTAATCCACTAATTCAAACCTTCTTTACCTTTAGCTAGATTGGTCATGACCGGTTTTTAGAATCAGGTGCAATGAATTGGCTTTTGGAAAGAAACTTTCTTCTTCTCTTAGAAAAAATTGGCGGGTATGTAAAAAAATAAGTTGCTAAAGAGAATACGGAATAAAAATATGGGGCATAGATTCCATATCCCAAGCACGAAGACACAAATTACAATGGACCAAGATATGATGAGATATACCACTATAGGAGTAGTGGACTAAGGGAAAGAAGATGAACCAATGGTTATTAGCAAGGTGGCGTTGTTTCATAATGAGAATATTTGGACAACAATTCGGAAGGATATTATACCAAACTACATTCGATATTATATATATAAGTAACATGTATCTATATTGATCAAAACTTGGTTGTGGCTTTATATGGCCCTAGTACATTCTAAAATCATTTAATACTAGGAGAGGGTGAGAAGAATACCAAGAACTTCCATGCATTCAAACAAAGATAAAAAATAATAAGATTTTCCTACTCGAGACTTATAGGTTTTAGGTTCTTATAAATTAACTTAGCAATAAGCCTACACAAAGACAACATATCTTAATTAGAGAATAAAAGAGATATTCGAGACTTACAGGTGTTAGGTTCTTATAAATTATCTTAGCAATAAGCCTACACGAAGACAACACACCTTAATTATAGAATAAAAGAGACATTCATGAAGAACTGACCACTAAATCCACTTGGATGGTTACTTATATTTCTATTGATATTTGTTGGAGGGCCTACTCCACTAGTTGACTAGGCTAGTAAGCCCAATAATTGTAATGAGTCAGTTAATTGTGAAGATAAGTAGACTAGATAGTCGGGTTGGTCAACCATTGGGGTGGGTCAACTGACCAAGGTAGTTATGATAGTTACAACTTCCTTCCACTGGTACAAATGAATAAATAGGCATAAATCCATGATGTAATTGGTGGTTATTGATCTAACATAATAAAAGACTACTTGTTGCTGGTTCCACTACTACTTTTTTCATCTTCCTTCTTCTATGTATGCATTCTTATATATTACTTGTAGAATGTTGACTGTACATTATAGTTGTGTAACTGCAGTATTGGTAAGTTATATTATGTAATCCGATAGAGTACAATGTTGGTTCCACTAGCAATACTACATGATCCAAGATTATATATAATTTAAATGCATGCATAAATGATGAGTGTTGAGCAGGTTTGTGAGTGGTGGTTGAGGAAATTGGAAAATTGTTTGAAAAATCACGCTAGAGGAAACCAACTAACACTTGCATAGGTAAGGGCGCAATTTTTCATCAAAACACACGAGAAATTCCTCGAAACAATACGTTAGAAGATAAAGAAATTCATTGATAAAGTTGCACATGAATAATAGAACAAAGAATGAGAATGTTTTGTCAAAATTAATTAGTGATGATTATACTAACCTTTATGAATGGGTTGAGCAAATTGCAAAAGACTTTTGTGAAAAAGAAAGCAATAGAAGAACGCATGTCTTTGGAATACGTAAAAAGATAATTTTACAATAACCTCTACAGCAATTTCCTCTACATGGTGTACATGGTGCCAAATTTATTGCATAATTTTTTGAACATAAGAGCATCGCCCATATTTTTGAACCATGACCTCCTATGAGAACACCAATAAAATCTCAATGGAAAAAGAAATAAGAAGAGTGGGAGTATTTTTTTTTTAAATGAAGATGATAATGAGGATTTTCCTCATCTACAAAGAGTAAACTCAAAGTCGACGAGGGGCAGGTAGATGATAATGAGATGCCTCAAACGAAGTAAAACCTAATTGACTTACGTTGAAGAAGCACCTAATTGACTTACATTGAAGAAACCTGCCAAAGAAAGGGAGGACGCAAACATCGATCGAAAGACACAGAGAATATATGTTGGTGGAAGAAACAAAGAAAATAACTACAAGAAGAATGTATCACTATAAACCCACGATGATCTAAAGAAAATTGAAGGGGACAAAACACATAAAAGAAGGGTTGAATTACACGATTCCATTGACCCTTGTCGAACTAGAAAAGAAAGAGGTCCTTGGGGACAACGATTTATTGGGGTGCTAACCATATCTAAGTTTGATGATGATCAATCGGATGGGGAAGCAACTTCGACGATTCTTGAGTGGGACAAAGATTTAAAGTTGGTGGAGGCTGGATTTGGAGCCCTGCGGCCTTCAGAGAATAATGAAAGTATGGAAGTCAACGAATCGAGTCCAACGATACATAGAATTCCAGACTTAGATCAATCAAGTCAAACGATACATAGAATTCCAGACTTAGATCAATCAAGTCAAACGATACATAGAATTCCAGACTTAGATCAATCAAGTCCCACTATTATAGAAACCCTTCGACATTGCTTGCATGTAGAACCTGGGCTTGCTTTAGTGTGGAGTCGACTAGATGAACAAGGAAGAGGTACCAATAGATTATGGATCCAAATGCCACATATGGAAGGCAATTGGATAAATGTTGTAACCGAAGAGGGAGACAATGACATACTTATTAGAAAGTGAGGATCTAATGGTTGTACCTCCCCTTCCAAATTTAATCACTAAAGATGAGCAAACTCACTGAGGGTTGCACCAAAGAGACACAACTAGAAAAAAGCATGTTGTAACAACATATTGGTTGGTAACATCACTCACCAATCAAATCGTGTTATTTATCCATAAGTTCAATAAAACCATGTTATTATCATCAGACATTGCACTAATGTAATATCACAGAGTGCAGAAGCAATAAAGATGATCGCTCTCTCTTTATCTATGCATTAGACATAGAGAACATATTACGTCAAGCTTGGATAACTTTTTGGGCTTTTCATTGACTAAAATGATTATATGGTTGGGAGGAATTGACATAGGCTACTCTAGCATCTCATGGTTATAACATTGGTCTTGTAGCCAAAGTAAAGGAAAGCCGAAGGTTACATGTTTGAGCCACATGACACCAAAATGGGTTAACTTAGTTAATTCATTTCTTATGACTATTTCTTATTAAATGATTGATCCCTTCAAGGGTGAATTATGACTCTAGAAGGAAAGATCTTTTTTTATGGTTTAAATCATCATATCTATTTAGTAGGTTGTATTTCGTTAGGTATTTCCAATGTAGTTTATCTACCATTTTGCAGCGGTGTAGTCTAATTATTCTACATTTTGTTCTTTTTCTTGGAATTTGACGACATAAATCTGGACAAAATTGCAATTTTTTGTTGTTTAAATTGCATTTCTGAATGCATTTCTGAATTCAATGTGTTAAAAAACCTCTAGAAAACTAGGACTATATAGATTTAGCCACTGAAATCTGCATATTCAACATTTTATCATAAGATTTCAGGTAAAATTAAACAACAAAAAATCCAAAAAAAACAAAACAAAACATAAAACATTTAAACTACAACCTTTGCAAGGTCAACGAATACAAAATTCTAATCCCCATACCATCCCCACTTCGATATCGACCAACACATGAATTACATGAATTGCTATCTTGTTAGATACGAATTGCAACAAACTCTTACTACACAGGAGTAAACAAAACACGACATTATACCTATACGTTCCTTAAACCACTGCATCTTTAAGGTCTCTAATTAGGGACCATGTGTTGTTCCTACCTTGAAGAAAGAAAAAATACCACTTTGAATATATTCATAATTGCTTATGGCTATGGATGACCATGACATTGGAGATTATGCTCATATATTGCCATAAAATATAAGGTTACTCCAACAATAGCAAGTAGAGCGTATGGAATATAGAAACGTGTCATGGGCATGCTTTAAAATTCAAAGAAATTGGACACAAAAAAATTAGCAAGTCATAGAAACACTCATGTGTGTATTTAAGACATAGCAGGAAGGAAGAAAAAACTAGGAAAATAAAAATAAAAATAAACATTTAACATTGAGGTCAATTGGATAAAAATATGAAATGTGTCAGTCTACGACTTCCAATAAATCTGTTGGCATATATGACCACATTTAATCACTTTTAAAGTAATTTGAAGTTTGTGTTACATAAAAACAAATGCAAGTCACAGTGAGACCATGCATACCCAACAAGCATGGAGCTCAGTTTCCCACTTAAAAAGAAAAATGACATCCCAAAAAACCCATAAAATACTCACCATGATTCATAATGAAAAGGATTAAATATTGTATTAGCTATTCAACCCGAGAGAGAAACAAATAAGAAGACTTGCAATAACATCAAAAGCTAATCACACAATGATAAAAGGACAAACAATTCAAGTTTGTAATAGAAAGAAGGTGTATTCCCATATCTTATTTTCTTAGGTGGAGTAAATATCAAAGATTGAACAATAGAAATTATGAAGAACCACTAATTTGAACATAAAAGGCCAATCAATATTTAATATTGGAAGAATACAAACATGGGAAGAATACAAAGCGTCAACTTTTCTAATAAAAAAATAACCCAAATCAACTTTCCTTCAATTTAAATGTTCACAAATTAAATTTTTTTAATAAGAGAGTATATGGGTGAGAAGAAACAAACTATGGTGAGAACAGGGGTGCCCAACAAGCATGGAGCTTAGTTTGTCAATTCAAAATCAAAAGAAAAAAACATCGTTAAATCCAAAATGTTCACTTTGACTTAGTATGAAAATGACCCTATATCGTAGCAGCTATTCAGTAAGAGAGAGACAAACATGAAGCCTTGCACTAACACCAAAACTTAAAAGAAATCAAACACATAACCAAATGACAATTAATTCAATGCTTTGTAACACCAAAAAAGTGCAGGCATGTATCTTATTTTCCCAGGTGAAACAACCTTCAAATCACGAATCGAAGAAATTGCCAAGAGGTACTACCTTGAATAGAAATAGAACAACAAACAATAGAGGAGTAGAAAGACCAACTTTTCCAACTTGAAATATGAAAAAAAAACCCAATATTGTAGCAATTATTCAATCAGAGAGAGACAAGACAAAAATGAAGGCCCATAAGAATAGCAAAAGCCAATCACATACATGATTAAATAACAGGCAATTCAATGTTTCCCAATGCAAAAAAGGTGTAATCATATGCCTTATTTTCCCATGTGAAACAACCTTTGAAGCCTGAACTATAGAAACTAAGAAGAGCCACTAATTTATCAAAACCCACAGGATTGCAACACCCCCATGGATTCCACAAAACCATTTTTTTTTAGAATGCATTGGGCGAATTTGAACCCACCAGGTACGGTATCTACCTCTAGCTACTACACAAGCTATCAAAAGAAAGTCAAACCAACATAGACCAAATTGTATCTTTGAGCATAACCCAAAATAAGTGTCTCAACAAGAAATGGCAATTGATGTTAATTTGAATTCTCTACACTGCAAAACACCTAAAGATATGAAAGGAAGATAAACCAAAACATAAATCATAGCATAACCCAAAACTGATCCTTACGCAAGGCTAATTTAAACCCACCATAAAACAAATCAATGTATCTACCTTGAACTACTACAAATGGCATGGAAGGAATAAAGATTGGAGTACAAACTTTAGCATAAAGATGTTAATCAATCCCATCATACTATAGAATGCCCAAAGTTATGAAAAGAACATAGATTAGAGAAGAAACCTCAACATAATCGAGAACTCTTGCACTGGTCTAAAACTGATGAAAAAACATGCCATAGGAGAGCTCGAAAGGTGACGAATAAAAAAAACCCTTGTAACAAGATCAAATTTTGTAGCTTCCAAGTGATTATGTGCCTTGAAGTGGCTATAATCACTAAACCTATCGAGTCATGTAAGAACAAACCATGACAACTTCATAGATTGAAAAACGATTGAACTAAGTAAACAATAGGTACCCCACATCGGAGTAATAAATGTTGTATAGGATGGATATACATTGTTGGATCTAAGATGTATATCCTAACCTATTCAACATTACATTTAAATCCAAAGATGTATATCCCAACCTATACAACATTTATCAATATATTGCCAAATACACATTGTTATCTTTTTGGATGTAATAAATTATGTATAGAGAAGTATCTATACACTGAAATAAAATGACAACCAAGTAATGAATTTGTATTTTTTCTCATTAGTGGTCGGCTCATGTTAATTGAATGGGTGGGGCTTCTCATTGCTAAGTGGCTAGTTCATCTTGTAACCTGAGCCCTGTTGTGAAATATAGAGATATTTACCAGTGCTAGAGATAGATATTGTATGTGCTTCTCTTAGGGTTATTTCTTTGTTTATTGTCCTTGTGTGTAAAAAGGTAATTTGGGTTGTGTTAATCACAATGACTTTGGTTGTCTACCGGTTGACCTACACCTCTTTTCCCCGTGTTGATCACATGATATCGGCATTTGGTTCCGTTGGAGTTATGTCATGATTGTTCGAATCGATTAGCTTATGTGAGAATTAATATCTAATTGTTTGCTTTGCTTACTAGATCGGCAATCTAATTGTGGCTTTTTGTGCATTCTCGCCCTTTTCAAATGGTTTGTTTGTCTGATATGATTAAAAAGGTTTTTTTGGAGGTATTTTCAAAGTTTTGGTCATGTTGCGTTTGGAGGTTTTGTTGGGAGGTTATATATAAAATACAAATTTATTTTAAATTAGGATTTATAAAATATTGAAAAGAATCAAATATTTTAAGTTATAATTTTTTATTAGTTAATAAAAAACATGAATAAAATAATAAAAGGATTTACACTTTAATAAATTTAATTATTTTGAGATTTATTTAAATTTAAAATAAATCTATATTAAATTATATCATAATTACCAAGTTTGAATTTAAATCGCTGAAGAAGCGTCCTCTTGCACTGCCACTCATTTGTGAAAGTGAGAGGTGAGCATCTTGGCCTTTCCACTGGATGCGTGTCAAATTGCAAAGTGAAGGTGACAACATTTCTTATTTTCATTTGAATGCGTTCTAGTGGTAGATCACATGTACTCGTCAATGGGTGTAAGTGTAAATGGGTGTGAACTCGTGAATCCAAGAGTGGAGGGTTGGTTAGTTTACCATTTTTAAGGTTTTGTTTTAATTTTAATTAATTTTTTTACCGTTTAAAAAATGTTAATGATCAGGAAAAAGTATTAACCATTTATTTTTTGGGTCATTTTAGAGTTTTTGTTTTTTTGGATAATTTAGGGGATATTTCACTGAGATAAAAAATTATTATATTTGCAGATTTGAATAGTTAAATTTGTATAATCAGAATGTTTTCAATGTTTTTCAACATATTTTTTTTAAATTATTATATCTGCAGATTTGAATGGTTAAATTTGTATAATCAGAATGTTTCCAATATTTTTCAACATATTGAATCCATTTTTACATTCAAATATACAATTTAAACAACAGAAAATTGTAATTTTATACAAATTTATATCCCATTAAAATAATTAAACAATTCTCTAATCAAACAACTCTCTTGGCCGACCTTAGAACGAACCCATATCACGCACGCAAAGAGATAACGTTGACGTGGTTATAACCGGCCACGAACGTGTCTGAAAACGCTTTATTTTAATGGCAGGTGTATAGGCCAGCGTAATGAGGTTCTCTGCACTCCGAACTTTTTCTCGCTAGAGTCCTTACTACAATTTCTCTGTTCCTGTGAAACTATTTAGCATCGATCATCTATAGCTTTTCATCGCCCAATTTGTATTTCTATCTCTATAGCAATTGGCAAAGGCATACGCAACGGTTGCATACTCATTTCCCCAAATCCACTCTGAAATTGAAATGGAAAATCATCGTTCTTCTCCCGCAACAACTACGACGATTGACGCTTCCTCCGCCTCCTTCTCCACCGCGGCTGATTACCGCTACGATGTATTTATAAGTCATCGTGGCCCTGACACGAAGAAGACCTTGGCTAGCCTAGCCATCTCTACAGGCGTCTTCTTTCAGAGAGAATCAAAACCTTTTTAGACCAGCAGGAATTGGAAGAGCGACTCGTTTTTTCTACTCAAATAGTAGTTGCTATTAGAACTGTGTCGGTACATGTAGCCATCTTTTCTCAATATACGCGGAATCACAATGGTGTTTGGATGACCTATGTAGGTATCTTTTCTCCAACATACACGGAATCATTATCATAATGGTGTTTGGATGAGATACTCATGCGGTGTCAAGCCCGCTGACCTTAGGTGGACAGATCAGAACAAAAATGGAGTGTATGCTCAAGCCCTGCAGAAACTCCAAACGAAGAAAACGTACGACCCTCAAACTCATCAAGAGAAGCCACTATATGACTCAACCAATTTTCAAAGATGGAGAGATGCTCTTTCGGCCGTTGCAGGTATACATGGGTTTGATCTCGAGGAGGGCCCGTTTAACGGGTGAGACCTCCAACTCTCTCAATGGATACAATTTATAACGAGTAAAACGTACATGATGTTTTTCGTATGGTTTCAATTATTTATTTCTATATGGATAGAATGTATAACCTGTAAAAGATATATGATACTTTTCGTGTAGTTTCAATTATTTATTTATTTATTTTGTTTTTGAAAAACCAGCGATGAATGTTATATGCCGGATAAGGTCGTTGAGTACTGGAAATAATCTCTAAAAAGAGACGGTTGTATGTGGCCACATATCCAACTGGTTTAAATGACAAAGTAAAAGATCTCGAAACAGTAGATCATCCTACTTTTTGTCCGATATAAGAGAAAACACTAAAAAGAGAAAACACTAAAAGTTCATTACATTGGTTGAGAAAACTTTTGAAATGTTTAAAGTTATCTAATGAGCATATAGACAACATCCATCAAGGTACAAATATGTTTAAAGAGTTTCTCTCATCTTCTCCGGTGCTACTAATTTTGGATGACATAGATCACGAATATCAGGTAGATAAGTTCCTACTAAATAGAAATGTTTTGATTACATCTCGGGACATAGACGTCCTCAAAAGGTCAAGAGTGGGAGAGTCATGCATTTATAAGTTAACAGCCCTAACTAGACAACACTCGCGAGAGCTCTTTTGGTCATATGCGTTCTGCCAGACCTATCCACTCAGGGGATTTGAAGATCTGGTAGATAAATTTCTAAAGGCATGAGATGGATTGCCTCTATCATTAAAGGTGTTTGGGGCAGACTCTACCAAGTACAAGTTCCAAATGATATAAAACAACGATTAGATTAAAAATTAGTTATGACGCACTCCATGAAGAAGAACAACAGATCTTCTTAGATCTTGCCTGCTTTTTCATAGGAAAAGACAGATATGACCATAGCAATATGAGATGGATCAGGCTGGAAAGGTTCGTTGGGGTTTAAAAATATGGAGAGCAAATGCCTCGTGGAAGTGTACAGTGATAATTATATACATATGCATGATCACCTCCGCGATTTGGGAGGAGAGATTGCACAAGATAAAATGCCGTGCCGTCTTGGGCGTGCAACAGGGAACATTGATAATTTGTTGCAACAATCATCTGGTGCTCAATCATTCAATATATTTAAATTTTTGCATCTAAGTCTATATGCAATTTTAAAATTCGAAATCTTTCTTGGAGAATGAACAGGTAATAACCAAAGTGCTGGGAATTAGAATGTTCTCTAACACATATGGACAATCACGATGAAACGTTGTCATGGTAACAAGAAACGTTGTCATGGTAACAAGTCGTTGAGAAGCAGATACCGCGTCATGAATATCTGCACAATACATTTTATAGTTTTCTTGGGATTGGTGTGACGAATTTGCAACTTCTTGAAACTGAAGGGCATCTCCTGGAGCACATTTTGAGGATGGTGCACTACCCAAATCTCATATGGCTTTCTTGGAGTGATTCCAATGAAGAATTTAAGAGTTTTGAAAGTGGAGGGGAGAGTATTAAAAACATTGTGGCAAGACAACTGGCAGGTAAATTGGAATATGTGGAATCATTAGCAGTTGATATAGTTGGACTCTAATGAATTGTAAGGGTTCTTTTCATGAGAATCATCCATTTATATATATTTTACTATTTAAACACGTGATTTTGCAGGCACCTTTTCAGTTGCGGGAGTTAGAGATTGTCTTCGACGATGTTGATCTCCAAAAATTGCCAGAATAATTTTCTCATATAAGGACATTGAAGGCTTTGGTGTTAAGCAGGTGCTCAAAACTGAAAGCGCTACCGGATTCCTTTGGGAACTTGTGGAACCTCCAACACATCAATCTGTCTACGTGCAAGAGTTTGGAGAGGTTGCCGGATTCCTTTGGTTACTTGACGAACATCCAACACATCGAACTGTCTAGGTGCGTGCGTTTGGAGAGGCTGCCAGATTCCTTTGGGAACTTGTCGAACCTCCAACACATCAGTCTGTCTACGTGCATGAGTTTGGAGAGGTTGCCTGATTCATTAGCTCACTTGACGAACCTCCAATACATCCAGCTCTCTCAGTGCGAGAGTTTGAAGAGGCTGCCAGATTCCTTTGGTGACCTGACGAACCTCCAGCGCATGGAGCTCCCTTGGTGCCAGAATTTGAGTCTGCCAGAGTCCTTCGGTAAGTTCTCGAACCTCCAATACATCGAGTTGATCGGGTGCCAGAGACTAGAGGGGCTGCCAAATTCCTTCGGTAAGTTGTCGAACCTTCAACACATCGAGCTGTCTCACTGGCATTGCCACCGTTTGGAGACGTTGCCAAATTCGTTTGGTAAGTTGACGAACCTCCAACACATCAAACTATCTGGGTGCCACACCGTTTGGAGACGCCACCAAATTCCTTCCGTAAGTTGACGAACCTCCAACACAGTGTGCTGTCTGACTGCCCCCGTTTGGAGACGCTGCCAAATTCTTTTGGTAAGTTGACGAACCTTCAACACATGAGCTGTCTGAGTGCCACCGTTGGAAGATGCTGCCAAATTCCTTTGTTAACTTGAGGAGCCTCAACACATCGAGCTGTCGACGTGCCACCGTTTGAAGATGCTGCCGTCTTCCTTTGGTAACTTGAGGAGCCTCCCACGCATCAATCTATCTGGGTGTGAGAATTTGCATAAGCTGCCAGATTCCTTTGGTAACTTGAGGAACCTCCAACGCATCAATCTATCTCGGTGTGAGAATTTGCATAGGTTGCCAAACTCTTTTGGTAACTTACGAATCTCCAACGCGTCAAGTTGGATAAGCTAAGTAAGTGCTTGAGGAAGCCGCCAGATTCCTTTGGTAACTTGAGCAACCTCCAACACATCGAGATGTCCGAGTGCTGGAGTTTGTAGAGGCTGTCAGATTCTTTTGGTAATTTGAAGAACTTCCAGTACATCGAAGTGTCTAAGTGCCTAAGTTACTTGAGGATCTTGAGGATCCTCCGGGCCATCGAGGTGTCTGGGTGCGGGAGTTTGGAGAAGCTACCAGAATCATTTGGTAACTTGAGAAACCTCCGGCACATCTAGCTGTCTGGGTGCCGGACTCTGGAGAGGCTGCCAGATTCCTTTGGTAACTTGAGGAACCTCCGGTACATTGCGTAGCGCGCTGTTTGGGTGCGGGAGTTTGGAGAGGCTGGCAGATTCTTTGGGGAACTTGAAGAACCTTCGGCGCATCGAGCTGTTTGGGTGCAGGAGATTGGAGAGGTTGCCAGATTCCATTGGTAACTTGGGGAACCTCCGACACATCGATCTGTATTGGTGCGAGAATTTGCAGAACCTGCCAGATTCTTTCGGTAACTTGAAGAACTTGAAGAACCTCCAACACATCAACTTGTCTTGGTGTAAGAATTTGCAGAACCTGCCGGAGTCATTTTGTAACTTGACGAATATCCAAGATATCGACCTGTCACATTGCGAGAATTTGCGAGAGCTGCCAAATTCATTTGGTCACTTGACGAATCTCAAACATATTGACTTGCCTAATTGCGAGAATTGGCCGGAGCTGCCAAAGAGGGTGCAGGAGTTTGGAGAGGTTGCCAGATACCTGTGGTAACTAGAGGAACCTGCCAGTGTATAAATTTGAAGGGCGTTCTTATCCATCAAGTTAATTTTTTTTAAAACTTTCAGTACGATGGAGTTTTATATTTATATTATCAGTCATTTAAATATTATTTATTTATTATGTTTTTTTTTTTAATATTTTGGTGTGAATATAAGGATAACTTTTGTAGCGAATACAAAGTCAACATGTATATAATATAAAATTGCATTTAACGTAAATATCATTAAATTGGATTAGTTTATATAAGATATAAATACAACATTATTAAATCAAAATCGTGGTTGACATTATTACAACATTACAATATAAAAGTGGTTGATATAAGCCATTATTACATACCACATTATTACAACATTACAATATAAAAGTGGTTTCCAACAATTCTTTTTTGGAGGCTTATTGTTGTTTCCAACAATATAAAAGTGGTTGATATACGACATTATTACAACATTACAATATAAAAGTGGTTGATATACGTCGATCGACGTCAATAATTTTAAAAGGTGGAAAATGACGTCGATCATCGTATATCAACCACTTTTTACTTAATGAAGATTAAATGAGCTTCTTACTTAAAAAAATTTATCACATACAGACACCTACTTATGCAGGAAAACTTTATTTTTACATTGCTTTCTTAGTAAGAAAATATAAAAAAAATAATACATTGTTTAGAAAATCAAAACTTAATTTTATATCAATCAATGAAGGATTGTTGGAAACGACAATAAGCCTCCAAAGAAGACTCAACAAAAGAAGTAAAAGAAGAAAATGCAACAAAAACAAGTTCAACTTCTGGTTTGGGTATGACTGATGAGGTTCTGTCTATTTCTAATGCTTCACGTCATGATCAACATTGGTTGTTAGACTCTGGTGCATCAAATAATTTGTGTTTACATAAACATTGGTTTTCCACATACAAACCTATAGATGATGGAGTTGTTTTTATGGGAAATGATAGTTCTGTAAGATTGTTGGAATTGGTAGCATCATAATTAAAATGTATGATTGTTCTATAAGAACATTAATAGATGTGAGGCACGTACCTGAACTTAGAAAGAACTTGATATCTTTGGGAGTCCTAGATTATCTTGGATACAAGTGTACAGTTCAAGGTGGAGTGATTAAAGTGATCAAAGGCATATTACAGGTCATGAAGGCGCACGAGATTGAGAACCTTTATCAACTTGAAGGAAGAACTGAGTCAGATCAAGCAACAACAACATTTTCTGAAAGTGCCTGAGTGATTCCACTCATTTATGGCATCAATGTTTGGGTCATATGAGCGAGAAAGAACTAAAGGTACTTGTAGATCGTAAGTTACTTCCAAGTTTGAAGTCTCTTAAATTAAATTTCTGTAAACATTGTATCTATGGTAAACATAGTAGGCAGAAGTTTAAAACAAGAAGACGCAGTGGTAAAGGTGTCCTTGATTACATTCACTCATATGTTTGGGGACCATCCCCTACAGTCTCAGATGGAGGATCATCATATTTTGTTACATTTATAAATGATTTCTCTAGGAAGGTATGGGTCTATTTGTTAAAAAGAAAAGCTGATGTTTTTATTAAGTAGTTTAGAGATTTTGTTGAAAAGAGCACTGGTAAGTCGTTAAAATATTTAAGAATTGACAATGGAGGTGAATACACATCTATGGAATTTGAAAACTATTGCAAGGAAGTGGGGATTGAAAGGCATAAAACCGCTGCCTATACTCTTCAACAAAATGATGTTGTTGAACACATGAATAAGACTCTTCTAGAGAGAGCAAGGAGCATGCTCAGTAATGCCAAATTGCAGAAAGAGTTGTGGGAAGAAGCATTTTCTACAACTTGTTATCTAGTTAATCGATCACCATCGACTACAATTGAATGTAAGATTCCATAGGAGGTATGGATTGGTCACTCTTGTGATTATTTGAACCTTAATATTTTAGGTTGTGAAGCCTATGCTCTTGTACCTAAGAATCAACATTCTAAATTAGATCCCAAATAAAAAAGACTTATCTTTATTGGGTATGGTGATGGAATTAAGGGATATAGATTGTGAGACCCTACTTCCCACAAAATCACCATTAACAGGGATGTAATATTTGATGAATCAATATCTATAAAATCAAATGTAGATGTTGAAATGAAATAGGTGCAAGTACCACAAACTCAATAGATCCAATTTGATACTCATTCATCTACAAAAGAAGATGAACATGAAGAGGTTAAGGAATAGGTTCATGAGGATGTTCATGAAGATGTACCTGCAGGTGAAAATGTGGATGCAAATAATAATCAGGAAAATGTGGATACCACAATCATCACTAAGGAGATGTACAAGGGTCAGTAATCCTTTTAGAAGGTATGATGTTTTTGTTTAATTTGTTTCTTTGGTTACTAATAATAAGGAGCCTACTTGCTATCAAGAAGCAATGGAGGTGTTTGATAGTGCAAAATGGAAAGAACCAACGAAAGAGGAAATGGATGCCTTATAAAGGAATGGAACATGAGACCTGGTAAAACCCCCATAAGACACGAAAATTATAGGTTGCAAGTGGGTCTATAAACTAAAACGAGATGTTGATGATAAAATTGAGAGATACAAAGCAAGTCTGGTGGAAAAAGGCTATTCATAGAGGGAAGGTATTGATTTCCATGAAATGTTTTCACCAGTAATTAAGCTCTTGTTATCATGGAAATACACAGAGACATAAAAAATGATAATCTCTGGTTATCACAATAGAAGTATGTGGGGAAAATACTTATGAGGTTCGGTATGAACAATGTGAAACTAGTTTCAATCCCTTTGGCTTCTCGTTTTAAGATTTCTTCAAGTTTGTGTCCTAGTATTGATAAAGAAAAGGATAATATGTCTCGTGTATTGTACGCTAATGAAGTAGGGAGTCTTATGTATGTGATGGTTAGTACAATACTAGATATTTCACATGCATTGGGTGTTGTCAGTCGGTACATAGCAAATCCAGGAAAATAACATTGGGTAGCAGTGAAATGGGTGCTTCGATATTTGAAAGGCACAAATAATTATTGTATCACCTATAACAGTGGTAGTGATTTAATTTGCAGATATGTTGATTTAGATTTTGTAGGTGACTTAGACAAGAGGAGATCAACTTCAAGATATGTATTTAATCTTATAGGTGGAGCTATTAGTTGGATGTCAAAGTTTCAGAATATTGTTGCTTTATCCACTACAAAGGCAGAATATGTAGGTACTTCACATGCTTGCAAAAAAGCGATCTGGTTAAAAGGTTTACTTGGTGAGTTTGGAAGGGTGCAGGACAAGTTAAAATTGTTCTGTGATAGTCAAAGTGCAATTCATTTGGCTAAAAACCCAACTTATCATAGTAAGACAAAACATATTCCTATTAAATATCATTTTGTAAGACAGGTTGTTGATGAAAGAGGAGTGTCTTTGGAAAAAATCCATACAAAAGAGAATTGTGCCTACATGTTAACAAAACCAGTAATGATAGAGAAGTTGCAATGATGTTTGGCTTCTCTTGGCTTGCAGAAGAGGTGGCGATTAAAATTGGGCATGATATTTAGGTAAATTGTTGTCAAGGTGGAGATTGTTGAATGGTGCCAATGAATTTCCCAACATGGAATATGGGAGGTTTTTAAATCCTAACATTTATTCTTCGATTGAGACAAATCAACTAAACATGGTTGTTTGCTTAGAAGTGCATTTTTTGTATCTAATTGTTGTAAGCCATATAGGTTGATAGATGCTCAGGGTTGTGGGGTTGGAAAGATGTACATGTTGGTTGTTGTAATTCTACCTTAAACATAATAAAACCAAATATCATTGCCCCGTAAATGTTTCCCTGGTGAAAGGTTTTACCAAGTAAATCCCATGTTCATTCTTATGTGATTGCATTTGGATGTATATTGTTTATTTGTTGTTAATTAAATCTGTGTGATTTAAACTTAAGCTGTATAACATTATAAGTGGAGATAAACAAATCACTTAAATTGGAAAATGCATCCATTTCAAAATAAATATATTGTTATTGTCCACCTTATTATTGTTTTTTCTTAGTTAATAAATGTTTTTTATAATTATATTTTTATGTTATTTGGATTTAATTCGAATAATTAGGTTTAATTAGATACTAGCACAGCCGCTAAGTTAAGGCTGAGAACGTCGAAAGGTATTGGCTGAAAACCCGTGCCCCCAATATAAAATGTATGTGGTAATCTATAATCGGTGTGTGGTAATATGAAACGTTTGGCTGCACGGTTTAATCCTACTTAATCATTTAAACATGACATTTATATATCCTTACAGTAATTTTTTAATGTGATTAGGTAAATGTTAAAAAGTAAACATGTTAACGGATGCTTTGATAAATGCAAGAAAGTTATGAATAATAAATCTGACCCATTGATTTTGGAGGACGACTAAGAATATGCCAGCATCTTCAATGCATAGCCATCAAATTAGGGTTTAAGGTTAAATAAGGTTAAAAGATCATTAATTGTGCCCATTATCAATAGGTGTAAATATATAATTTTAAAATATATTATTATAGTTTCCGTAGACTGAAATCAACTTTTGAATGATGAAAATTAAGTTGCTTTTTTGATGTAGTCCAATTTATAAGAGTGGTGTGTTGTAGTACATAATTGAAATTTGATGAAGATGCAGGCGAATGGGCACAGGTTACTTGAAAACCGAACTCGTAAGAGCATTTTGTGCTTTGGGGTGCCATACAGTGCATTGCATTAATAGAGTAGACAAAGATTGAGGTGGATGGGCACATGTAAAAGGCTATTTGAGGAATCCATCCACAAAGATTAAGGTGGATGGGTTCCTCGGCCTTACATGCCCGCTGAAGAGGGTAATTTACTCTTGGGGTGCCATATAGTCGTGAAAGTCGGAGGTGATCATCCAATGTTGTAGTTTAAACATTTTAAGTTTTGAGTTTTTTTAGTAATATTTTTTAGATATATTTGTGTTAATTTTGGAGAGAAATTGTTAGATCAGTAGATTTGAATGATTATTTATGTGTAATCAGAGTGTTTCAAAGATTTTTCAACATGCTAAATCCATTTCTACATTCAAAAATAGTTTTTAAACAACAAAAAATAACAATTTCGTGCAGATTTGTGTCAACCAATTCAGATAAAATAAACCAAAACTTAGAACAATTAAACATTTCTATTTTTCATTTCACCTGTGATAAGATAACATAACATGTAATCGAGCATGCAGTAGAATGGGTGTGAACCCAAGACACAGAAAGATAACGTTCGCGGGGTGAATGGTCGCATGGTTGTAATTTCAAACCTAGATGGCCCGTCGCTTTTGACATCTCCATGACCCGTGTTCACAGAGATATACCGTTTTCACGGGATGGTCTCAGGTTTAGGAATTTCAAATGGAAATCCTATCACGAAATTTCATGGGATGGTTTTGACATTTTCGTTAATCGTTCTCACACTTAAAAAAAATGTTAAGGATCATGAAAAAGTATTAACCATTTATCTTTTGGCCGGCCTCCTGCGTTAGAACGAACGAATGTGAACTCCACACGCAAAGAGAAAACGCGTCTTGATGGCCGTCCACGAACGTGTCCGAAAACTCTTTATTTTAATGGCCCGTGTAGCCTCACCGAATGTGTCTACATTACAAAAAGGAAAAGTTTGGAAAAGTTTGTCACATTACGACATTAGGAAATGTTTGTTTCTCACATTATGACGAAGGGTTTTTGTTTCTCAGATTATCGTGTTGGAATAGGTTTGTCACAGTTCGAAAGTGGGTTATGTTCATGACATTGTGACGTCGAGAAATGTTTCTCTCATTTCAATTTGTGAGATTGTGACGTTAATATGTTCATCGCATTGCAACGTTATATGTTCGTCCCTTGTTGTGACATTACTATGTTTGATAGATTGCAACATTACTATGTTTGATACATTGCGACGTTAGGAAATGTTTGTCACTTTACGATGTAAGGAAATGTTTGTCACAATGCGACGTTAGGAAATTTTTGTCACAATGTGACATTAGGAAATGTTTGTAACAATGCGACGTTAGGGAATGTTTGTCACACTGCGACGTTAGGAAAAGTTTGTCATATTACGACATTAGAAAATGTTTGTTTCTCACATTATGACGAAGGGTTTTTGTTTCTCAGATTATCGTGTTGGAATAGGTTTGTCACAGTTCGAAAGTGGGTTATGTTCATGACATTGTGACATCGGGAAATGTTTCTCTCATTTCAATATTGTTTTA
>ML791815.1:46927-70973 GCA_009831015.1 Picea engelmannii
GGGGGGGTGGGAGAGAGTGAGTGAGGGAAAATATCTGGGTGCTCCTCTCTTAGAGACATGTGTTAGAAATCGCTCATGGGAAGAGCTCCTCTCTCGTCTCTAGAAAAATTTGGCTAGTTGGACCTTCTACTCCCTAAATATTGTAGGTAGACTTACAATCCTCAAATTTGTCATGCAATCTATTCCTCTCTACCTATTTTCAATACTTTCAGCCCCCAAACAAATTATCAAGGATATCAATGCTATCCATTGTAATTTCATTTGAAAATAAATCAATTCTTCTAATAAGTGGGCACTGGTTGATTGGAACACTATATGTCTCTCCAAGCTCAAGGTCTGGGATTAAGAGACCATGAAATTCTTAACCATTCACTGTGTTAGCACTGAGAGTCACCCTTAGACTGCAAGACGATAAGCCCAGTACCCATACAAATGTAAATGTATTGAAATGGTTTGAGTAGGTGAATCAAGAAGACTTTAAAGAAAGGAAAAGACAACATATATCACTGCATATCAGTGATGGACCATTGGGCTATGGAGTCATAAATAGTATTATCATTGAAGGCATTTAATCTCCCTATCAGACAAAAGATTTGTATAATGATGAAGAGAAGAATAGGAGAATAACATAAAGACAAATGTTCGCTAAGAAAAGATCCTCTTTGCAAAGAGAATTTAGATGTTTCTGAACAGTAAACAATGATAAATAGGCATTCTTACATCAAATCCTCTACCACATCAGGAATCTATCAATCAAAGGAAAATTTTAATCCTTAAAATCCATGATACATTCAAACAAGATGAAGAATAGAACATAGAACATAAAACATAGAAGACAAATCTGATGAAAAATCTCATATGAATCTTCAATAACAATACAATTTATAGCTAAATTCCCCTTTGGCTTACAACTAAAATATATAATCATAAACATTTCTCAAAACTTTCTCCCATCTTGGATCGAACCCCCCTCCTCAAAACATTCATCTAATGTCTTTATAACCAAGACAATAGATGGTGTCTTCTCTTGTCTATCTTTTTCCTTCTGTCAGAAATAAACTCTGGTCAATATGGGCGTGCAAGAGAAACTTCCCTCTGTGGTACTTCAGACTGACAACTTTGTGTCTCCTTGGAAAGATCCTCCATGCTTCCATTTAAAGGGGGTAGTCGGTAGTTCAACCACTAGTCATTCTTTCATTAACTGATTTCTTCTTGGGATCAGGATGTGGAAAAACTACCCTCTATGGTACCTTGGGCTGACATTTTTCTGTCTCCTCGGCCAGACCCTCCATGCTTCCATTTAAAGGGGTTATTCGATAGTTCAACCATCAATCCTTCTTTCATTAACTGATTTCTTCTTGGGATCAGGATGTGGAAAAAATTTCCTCTGTGGTAACTTGGGCTGACAATTTTCTGTCTCCTCGGCTAGACCCTCCATGCTTCCATTTAAGGGCTAGTTGATTTCTCTCTTTCCTCTAGTGATAGACTGGTCGCGATCTGCTAATGTTCTTCTTCTCCTTGTGATGCTCCTTTGATGATTTGGCTTAATTCCCAGCTTATGTTGCCACGCTTTCATCTTGGATTGGATCCCATATAAGCACGTGATTGCAGAAGTTGCCAAGGGAGGTTTTGGTTCACACTGTTTTTCCCCCCGCAATCCACCCCCAACTTCCATGTACCTATTTTGCTATACCATGGTTTCAATTGCGAGACCTCTATAGAATTTTAATGTTTGGGCATGTTCTATCATCACAATGAAGTGTAGTTGTCGATCTGATGCAAATCCGCGATATGGGAAACCCTGCTATTTTAGTGACCCCGCTAAAATTTATCCGTCTGCTAACTCCATAATCCCTTTAAACCATGCTTAGAGATGGAGCCAATTTTGTTGCTTGAGAGATTTGAACGCTGAGCAGGAGTACCTCTTGGAGGACGATCTTATGAATATGATGTGGTGGCCTGACGCTATATAATGTCATAGATAGTGATGGATGAGCACCATGTGTTGAGATGAAAAACACCTGTGGAGTTGGTAGGGCCCGAAGCGATGCTTCATCCTGTCGTTACTTCGGGAATTCGGCTCTTTGGGACTTCAGGATTTTTGGATGGAAATTTCCTGAAGTCACTTTCTTCAGGTTGACATAGCAACCTCTCATTAACTTCGAGATTTCGGGCCTTCCAGTGATACTGCTGCAAAGATCAATGTTTCTTGTTTATTTGAGATCAATGGTCCACAATTACTTCAGGAGTTTGGGCTTTGGGACTTTTCAATGCACAACTCTTACAATCATCCGAGCGTCGTATCTCTGAAGTGAGAGATCTACCTCCACGTGTCCTTTTGTTTTGGACGACCGAGATTCACTTCCGGAGTTCAGGCTTCGGGACTTCATGCCTTTTCAATGCATAACTCTTACAATCCTCCAGAGTCTCATATCTCTGAAGTGAGAGATCTGCCTCCATGTGTCCTCTTGTTTTGGACGTCTGAGATTCACTTCAGGAGTTAGGGCTTCAGGAGATTTCTTTTTCTTGCTCATGCAATCCTTCGAAGTGCCGAATTTCCAAAGTGTGAGATATATCGACATGTGTCCTCAACCTTCAATGGATTAGATTTACTTCGGGACTTCAGGATGTTTGGATGGAAATCTCCCGAAGTAACTTTCTTCCGGTTGATGTGGCAACCTCTCGTCACTTCGGGACTTCGGGATGTTTGGATGGAAATCTCCTGAAGTCACTTTCTTCCAGTTGAAATGGAAACCTCTCGTCACTTTGGGACTTTGGAACTACGAGGCTTCTGTCTAGTCGTTAATCCTTGCACGAATTTTAAATTCCGACTATCAGAGGGCCACTAATCTGAACTGCACATGGGATCTCCACTGTTGAAAATAGAACCTACTTGTTTTATTTTATTTCAATCCCAAAATGGACTGCTCTGAATGCTGCATTTTTCTTATAGTTTTTGCCTACGCATACAACATACTTGACCGACCTAACTTTATCAACTAGAAGAGGAAAAACTTATAGGAAGGCATGCAAAAAAGAGAGACTCGACAGAGGTATAGACCTAGGTCTTAACAATAACTACATATGAACCATGACAACTTTATCTGATAACATTGGCTCCATAGGGGATGGCATGCTCCATGTGAGCTGCCAAGAACAAGCAGATTCAATGTCTTATCCTAGGGATATGGGGTCACTTATTCAAATACTAAGAGAAAACTGAAAAATAAAAATCTTGCACACGTGCTTATTTATATACAAGACCCTACTCTAACCGACCTTTACAATGCTCAGGTGAAAACAAACTTCCACCATAGCCAACCAAACTGTCTGGTAACATAATTCTTCTTTTCACTACAAATGATCCATAAAAGGTAAGGGAATTATGATAGTAGAATGAAAACATGTTTTGGAACACTGAAAATACCACGAAATGATGATAAGATGAATAATTTTGCAGGCTCCAATGCTTTTGGAAAACTCAACTCCATCTATAACCCCACAGGGTCATAAAATTTTTAATAAGGCACGCTAAACTGGTAAAAAGTTACCTCATTTATTTCATCATTTCTCACCTATTGTTTGATGTTCTCAACATGTACATGTGGATAAAGGATTGATGTAGGATTCCTAATCCCAGGTGATATTTTCTCATTTATAAGTTCTGGACATGAGATAAGTTGCACATTTACTCTTCCTTTTCTCCTTCATTATCATATACTAGAACCATGCTACGATGTTCTAAAGAAGCCATGAAAAAACTCTTCTCTTCATCATCTTCACTGGGATATTCATCCAAAATTGATTTTTTTTGGTCAGTATTTGAAACAAATTCTTCATCATAAGCAGGCCTGCCCAAAAAATCTGTTTCAAGAACATAAATATCCTCTGCATTTTCTTCATAAGAGTAGCAAACAAAATCTACCTTCAATTCTGAAAAGCTAGGAAAAAACAAAGAGGAATCTTCCCTAGTTTTTTGAACTAGCTCATCATTATTCTTAGCTTCATAGTCATAAGAAATATCTACTGCAGAATACACTTTCTCTTCAACATCAGAATATTCAAAAGAGAGATGTTGATCTTCATAAACAACAGATACATCTAATATGATGCCATATGTTTCTATGTTATTTCTATCATAGTGAATATCATTCAACACCTCTTGATCTTCATGGAAAATGCTTTCTTCCACAATAAATGCTTCATCACAAATCTAGTTTTCGTGACTAGAAAAATATTTATGAAGCAAAGAAAACTCATCACAACAGTTTTCATAAAGATACTCAGCTGAAAAATAATCTTTACAAAATGAATTGAAAGCTGCATGAAAACCTTTCAAAGAGATGATGCTTGCAATGGGAAGAGATCGACACCAATCATGAGAAATCCCCTCTAATGAATACCTGAAAAGATTAATCTAAACATCTTGATGCATGATATGAAGTTGATGAATAAAATCATGAAAATCTAGCAAATGTTCAACTGGTTCCTCTCACTCTTCTCCTCGAAATTTAGGAAGGCTACTTTCCCATTCATCTCTACTAGGCTTTGGATTAGGGAAACCAACTATCCTTGAAAAACCACAGAAATCATACCTTTGAGATAAAATCTTTTCCATTTCAAACTAGTGGAGTCACCAATAGATTTCCAAACAATGGAGTCACCATGGTGAAATATGAGAAGTCAGAATAATGTGTCCAATTTTAGTTCACCATCTAAAACTGGATCTTTTCATTGTCGTTCCCTTGTGGAAGATATCTTCATTTCCATCCTCGACAATGATGCCATTGATGTTAGCACTGAGAGTCACCCTCAAACTGCAAGAAGATAAGCCCAATACCCATCAAAATGTAAATGTATTGAAATGGTTTGAGTAGGTGGATCAACAAGAATTTAAAGAAAGGAAAAGACAACATATATCATTGTAGATAAGTGATGGACCATTGGGATATGGAGTCATAAACAGTTTTCTCATTGAAGGCATTTAAGCTCCCTATCAGACAAAAGATTTGTATAATGATGAAGTGAAAAATAGGAGATTAACATAAAGACGAATGTTCGCTAAGAAAAGATACTCTCTGCAAAGAGAATTTAGATGTGTCTGAATAGTAAACAATAATAAATAGGAAAGCTTACAACAGATCCTCTATCTCATCAGACAAAATGAAGAATAGAACAAAGAACATAGAAGACAAATCTAATGAAACAACTCATATGAATCTTCAATAACAATACAATTTACAACTACATGCCCCTCTGGCTTACAAACTGATATACACAATCATAAACATTTCTCAAAGCTTCCTCCCATCTTGGGCTGAACCCCCCTCCTAAAAACATTCATCTGATGTCTTTATAACCAATACAGTAGCTGGTGTCTTCTCTTTTCTATCTTGTTCCTTCTATCATAAGGAAACTCTGGTTAGTATGGGCGTGCAGGAGAAGCTTCCCTCTGTGATACTTCGGGTTGAAAAATTTCTGTCTCCTCAGCCATATCCTCCATGCTTCCATTTAAATGGGGTAGTCGATAGTTCAACCACCAATCCCTCTTTCATTAACTGATTTCTTCTTGGGATCAGGATGTCGAAAAACTGCCCTCTGCGGTAACTTGGGATGACAGTTTTCTGTCTTCTTGGCCAGACCCTCCATGCTTCAATTTAAAGGGGGTAGTCGATAGTTCAACCACTCGTCTTTCTTTCATTAATTTATTTCTTCTTGTGATCAAGATGTGGAAAAATTTCCCTCTGCAGTACCTTGGGCTGGCAGTTTTTTGTCTCCTCGGCCAGACCCTCCATGCTTCCATTTAAGGGGGTAGCTGATTTCTCTCTTTCCTCTAGTGATAGATTGGTTGCGGTCTACTAATTGTTTGCTTCTCCTTGTGATTCTCCTTTGATGATTTGGATTAATTCCCAGCTTATGTTGCCACGCGTTGATCTTGGATTGGACCCCATATAAGCACGTGATTACGGAAGCTTCCAAGGGCAGTTTTGGTTCACACCGTTTCGGCCCCCATTAATCCACCCCCAACTGCCACGTACCTATTTCGCTATAGCATGGTTTCGATTGTGGGACCACTCTAGAATTTTAACGTTCGAGTATGTTCTGTCCCTGTAATGAAGTGTGGCTGTCGATCTGATGCAAATCCGCAATCTGGGAAACCTTGTTATTTTAGCGCCCTCGCTAAAATTTATATGTCTACTAACTCTATAATACCTTTAAACCATGCTTAGAGATGGAGCCAATTTTGGCGCTTCAGATCTTTGGATGATGAGCAGGAATACCTCTCGAAGGATGATATTTTGAATTTGACATGGTGTCTTGATGCTATATAATTTCACAGCTAGTGATGGATGAGCTCCATGTGTTGAGCTGAAAAACACCTGTGGAGTTGGTAGGGCCCGAAGCAACGTGTCAACCTGTCATTACTTTGGGACTTCGGCTCTTCGGGACTTCAGGATTTTTGGATGGAAATCTCCCGAAGTCACTTTATCCTGATTGACGTGGAATTCTCTTGTTGCTTAGGGACTTCATGACTTCAGGGCTTCTATCTAGTATTTAATCCTTGCACGAATTTTAAATTCCGACTATCCGAGGGATGCTAATCTGAACTGCACATGGGATCTCCACCGTTGAAAATCGAACCTGCTTGTTTTCCTGTATTTCAATCCCGAAATGGATTGCTTTGAATGTTGCATTTTGCTCATAGTTTTTCCCTGCGCATACAACATACTTGACCGTCCTGACTTTATCAACCAGAAGAGGAAAAAATTATAGGAAGGCATGCAAAAAAGAGAGACTCAAAAAAGGTGTAGACCTAGGTCTTAACAATAACTACATATGACCCATGACAACTTTATGTGCTAACACACTGGGTTCCAAAACCTAGTGGAGATAGCTTCAAAATAAAGGAGAGCCCTGGTGCAAGCTCTCAAAATAAAAATATGATCACAATGTTAATCATAAAGACTACATCAGAATGTTCAGATCTTAAGTGGGTTCCATAATTTGTAACTTGACATGGAAAAAAAAATGAAAGATCCAGGATAATAACATATAGGGGATAAAAGATAGTAAATCATCTCTATTTTTGGATAAATCTTGGAAACATCCACCCAAGCTCCACTCCAATTCAACTTTCCTTTCTCTTAAGGAAAATCTCCAACAATATCAAGGCAACAAAGTCTATTAGTATTTGGAGAATGACACAACATACTCAGAATGGATATCTTCGTCACTCAATCCTGATCACATCACTCTTGGCAATCATCAACACCTGGTCTCTCTACAAAATGAATTACTCCACAGGAAAATCGAGTTCTATTTTCTTCCATACAAACTTTGATGGGGCTATCAAACAACTAGTCTCTTCAACTTGAAGGAATCATACTCCCTCCTAGCTCATCATTTTTCCCTCCCCTCAGATGACATATGGCCTAAGATATAGAAAATCAATTTATGGCCTAAGGTGTCCACCTTTCTTTGATTGGTTTCTCATGGTAGGATTGTCACTTGGGATCACCTCCTTCAAAGATTTTTTTTTAACCCTGTCCTCTACTTCTATGTCATAAGGATGGAGAATCCCTAGAGTACATCTTGAAATCTTACTATTTTAGTCATGCCAGCTGGACTAAAGGCAACCTCTCCTTCAGACAATCTAACATACACGTTTCTTCAGTTCGCCACACAATTGTTTCTTGGAGATCTTAGGGATTTAATAATCCTATCTTAAATAGAATTTGGAAGATCTTCCCTGGTTTTTCCTTATGGGAAATATCAACATAGTAGAATCGACGTATCTTTAAAGATGCAATCCTCACTCTCCCTTTGTTCTGGTCTAGGATCCATCACAATATTCTTGAATCCGTTTCTATTGTTAAATGGGAAAAATGGGATGTTGATGCCTTTAAATGTGGTGATTGGGAAAAGTTCCTCCTTGTTTCTTTTATTCCCCCTTCTTTCCTGCCAATTCCTTCTTTCCCTTCTATTCTACCTCCCAAATATTCCATTCCTCGTACCTTTGGATACGTTTTTACATGAATCCTTGATTCCATTTGCCTCACCTACTAGGGTACATATTAGATCCAAACTCGATATTATGGGTATACCCCTTCCACTATCATTGCTTTCATGAACATGGTCATCTCTTCATGGATTGTCCCCTCCTAAATCCCCCTAAGCCATCGAATCTTGAACTAGAAAATATGAAGAGGGATTCATTAAGACTTACTCTAGACTATTTAAACAACCCTTCACCAAGAATAGTTATGAGATCTTAGTCTCTATGGAAAAAGAATCGATGGTCTCTCCTCTCTTTGACCCCCCTCCAATGGTACCAAATCACACAAATATGTTGATGCATTTTTTGGTCCCGAAGAGGAAAAATGACCCAAGACCATTGATCTACCTCTCGACATGCCATCATTGGAAGATATGATCATGAACCCATAGATAAAGGATGGAACAAATATTGACCCAAAATATATGGATCTAGAGGGTATATATCTCCAAGGATTTGTTGAATCTTGTCAAAAAAGGATATAACGTCAATTCCCCTAGAACACATACAAAGTGTGCATCGTTCCCTTCATAAAAATTCAATAAATTCATTAGGCCCCAGTCCACAGTAGGGTGTCTCTTGTTCTTTATGAGTGTAGAGAAATAAATAGAATATCCACAAGAAGAATCCAAAATATGAAAAACACGGATGAAGGAAGTAAAACCTCCAACTTCTTTAGGAAATCAAGGACATTCTGGTTAATTCTAGACATAATACATTGATCACAGATTCTTTCCAACCCCATCCTTCTCCTAGATATCAATGCAAATTATCTCTTGGAATATCATAGGAATTAATGATAAGAGAAATAAACGTCTTTATGAAATAAGGTAATTTTTGAAATTACATGTATCTTCTTATTACAAGAAACCACATGTTCTATCTCAACTGTAAACGATATTCTTTAGAAAATTTGGAAGTCAGGTCATGCGATGGTTGTGGATGCTCGAGGATTGACGGGGGGGATTTCCATTCTATGTAACTCTTCAATGGTTGTCTTGGAAAACTTATTTGCAACATTTAGAAGCCTTTCAACTCAATTTAGGCCCATTGGCTTGAGAACCAATGGTTTCGTTACAAATATTTATGGGCCACATTCTCTTAAGGATAAATATGCTTTCCTTGACTCTCTTAGAAATATGACTTAGCTGATTGACTCCATATTTTGGGTTCTAGGAGGTGACTTTAATCTTAATTCTTTCGTAATTGAGAAGAAAGGAGGGGTTAGAAGGTTAGATACAGATTCTAAGGCCTTCAATTTTTTCACTCATGATCTCAACCTAATTGATATTGACACTATCCATGGTCTTTACACTTCGAATAGTTGAAGAGGAGGCTCTCAAAAAGTTCCTTGTCGATTGGATACATTCCTTGTGTAAGAATCCATTATGCTTGTAATTTTTCATATGGAAGCAAGCATCCTTTAGACGATAGGTTCAAATCATTGGCTAATATTCCTTATAATTGATTTGCAGGTGGTACCCTTCAAATGACCTTTCCGTTTTGAATTTTTTTGGCTCTCCCATCTAGAATTCCAGAAGAACATTCACAAGTGGTGGCTATAAGTTGACACTACTCAAGTTACTCTCATGTACCACTTCCAAAAATGCTTCAAATCCCTAAAACAAAATCTCAAATCTTGGAATCAACAAATTTTTGGAAATATTTTCCAAGCCACGAAGCGACTAGAATTTCAAAAGGTGGACTTAAAACAAAAAGCCATCCAACATGGTTGGTTGGAATCTCTTTCTTCTTATTTTTTCCCCATTGTGGTTCATGACATGAAGCTCGCTACATCCATAGTAATCCCCCCGAAATCCGAAGAACATAGGAGGGTCAAGTATTTCGAGAGTATGTGTCTCACAAATAGAAATATGTAGCATAGGTGAGACTCGAACCTGGGTGGGGAGGAGAAAAATCCCCACCCCAACCAATTGAGCTACAACCACTTGAAAATGACTCTCCTTCTTCTTAAAAGAGAGAGACTATTGAGAGGAAATATTATGGAGGAAAAAATTCAAGGTTCAATAGCTTAATGAAGGTGAAATAAATACCAATTTCTTCCATAGATCGATGGTCCAATGTCAAAATGCCAATCACATCACCCAATTGAAATTGAGACAAGGTGAAAATCTCACCTCTTATTCTGAAATTGAGTAAGAATTAATTTCCTTTATTCAAAACCTACTCTGTGGACCGCAACCTGGTCAATCTGTTGCCATAATTTTCTCACCTGCCATATTTTGAAACTTGTCACCAAGGAGAAAAATGAATCCCTTCTACGACCCATTGCCTTATTGGATGTTGAAGAATCTATCATGAACATGGCTCAAAGAAAGTACCTTGGACCCAGGGGTGATTTTAACCCCCCCACCTAAATTTATATTTATAATAAATGGGCGAATCCCCATGATACATAGGAAAAGTTGAAGGTTGTTTTATCAATAATATAATATGTATATATAATGTTTTGGAGAATATTTTAGTCAATTATATAATCTTGTAAAATTTTGGAGAATCTTTCACTGAATTATAAACTCTTGTAAAATCTTGGCGAATCTTTCACTGAATTATAAATCCTTGTAAATTCTTGGCGAATATTTTGGTAAAGTATAAGGAAAAGAGTTTGAAGTTCAAACTCTTTTAAAAATTGAAGTTCAAACTCTGGTTCTGGGAAATTGGTGAAAAAATCATGTGTCTTCGTCATGTGACGATAAGAACCACTGTTAAAGTACCACACACTCCTTGAGTAGGTGCTGGTAGAGAGGCATGTGAACATTGAGAATTTCTTCTCAAACTTTGCTGCAAACTCATCTAGTTATGCCTCTGTTGTTGTTGTTTTTTGCATCTTCTCTTGCCTCTTCTTCTCCATACACTATGAAGCATAGTGCCCAAACTTGTGACATGTGAAGCACTTGATTTTACTCAAGTCCTTTTTTCTTGGATGTGAGGTTGACTCCTCATTGTTACCCTTCTTGTTGGAACCCTTTTCCTTTTCCCTTCCTTGTCTTACTAACAAGGGTCAGTTTCTCCTCCTCTTCATCTTCCTTCTTGTCGCTCTTAGACTCCTCCCGAGTCTCTTCCTGGATGCAATCATCCCAAAGTCTCTGCCAATCTGGGATATTTTACCAAGCACAAACTCCTTTGAAAAATGATTCCCATGACTTGGGAATACCATTCAATTCCACGTTCACGAGCTCTGCATCCTATGTTTTCTCCCCTATGTCTACAATTTGATCATGCACATATGTGATCCTCATGAAATAGCTGGTAACATTATCTGATCTAGACATTTGAACTGATATGAGTTTATTCCTTAAGATCATCTTCCTATTCATGTTCTTTCTTTGGAATAAAATTATCAAGGCACCAAACATATCTTTGGTCGTCATCTTCTCGGTTAGGTGAGGAATCAAATGATCCTTCATCGACTCTAATAGGACCCTCTCTGCTTTGATATCCTTCTTATTGTGAGCATCTAAAACTGTTAGATATGTCAGTGGAGTAATTTATTTATCCACTAAATCCCAAAGGTCATACTCCAATGCCAAAGTAACTCTTTCTTTCCGAGATAGGAAGTCAGATTCTCCATCCAATTTGTCTTCAACTCTCAATGGTGTTGCTTCCATCCCTAAGACATGATGACATGGCCTTAAAATAACCTGATGTTGGAAAACTACCCTTGTAATGACCTGGATTCCCTTCAGAGCATGTGTAGGGGTAGAAGGAATGAGGAAGAAGGGAGGAAAGGGAGAGAATTAGCACATAGGGCTTAACTATAGAGAGCACGTGGATGCAAAAAAACCACCTACGAAAAGACATGATTCATCACACAAAGGAATGGAAAGAATTATCCATAGATATAAGTCAAAAACTCACAAATAGATGGTGCAAATGAGAAAAGGATCTCATGATCACATGTTTGAGAAGCAAAGAAGATATGGGAAGTTATTTTTAAGAAAATAGAAATCTTTCCCAAGATTGAAATGGTCACCCTGGAACTAAGAAGACCCATATCCAGATTGGAGCAATAGAGGACCATGACTTGGTGCTTACTGGAAAGAAACCGACAATGGTAAGGGGAGGTCACTGAGGGACTATGTAACAGAGAAGGAGTTCCCTTGTGTAGAGGAAAACTAGTTGGGAAGGCTTCTAATAAACTCACAGAGGTCCCGAGCTCAGTGGGAAGAGGGAAAACTTATGTTTTTTCTAGTGGAGTGAAGGAGAGTAACCTTTATGAACCATTTCTTGACTTCTCAGTTAACTGAGATAGTCCCTTGGTGGTATCATGGTCTGGCATGGAGGTGGCATGTTGTAGAAAGGCATAACACAACATAGCCTATGGTTGGGTGGAAAGACATTTCCCCTCAGTTAATTGGCTGGTTAGAACCATTGCTGAATATATAAGTTTTTGTACCTGTAATGTTTTCTTGAATGTTTAATAAATGGTCATAGATAGTATTTTGTTCATTTTAACTAGTTAAATGAGATGAATGAATGTTGAATTCCTAAGTTAAATGGAGTAATATAACCTCCTTCATTCATTAAATTGAGTAATTGTGATGATTGTATGAGGAAGGCCAATATGGGATGATAACCCAATGTTTTCCTTTCTTTTGAAATAGAAAGCTTACAGGATATGAATTCTTCATTTGGGTGTTTGGGGCAAAGTATTTATTTCCTGTTGGAAAGTGGTTTATGAGCCCGAAGGAGTTAGGTTGAACCCTAGAAAAATAATTCTGGAATTACCATGGGACTGTTAAGTCCTAGAATAAGCCGTTAACCCTGTTGAAAATCCTTATTTGAATCGAGAGGAAATATAACCATTGATTTGGAGGAAGGAGTAGATCCTGACCATTCGTTGAAGATCTAGTCTTTGGGAGAAAGCCTATCAGAAGGTGTAACCCTTGGGAAAACCCAAAGTGCTAATTATTGGTGAATCTCTTATAGAAGGATTCCAAGAGAATATGGGTCGTAGATGCCCTGGATGCTTCACCTATAAGTCTATAAAGAGAATGGAGAAAATGGTTGTAAGAAGAGTTTTCGATGGGAAATGTATGATGTCAAAATTTTGAGAGCACTAGGATCCGTTGATATATCGGTGTGGATGTCGATGGGTTCTGAGTCGTTGGATCTGGAATGATCCATCCCGAGGAAGGAACTTAGTTGAAGAGAGGTATTGGTTAATCACCATTCAATTATGAGATTAAGGTGATATTTGATCATCGTATGTGGGCACTCGAGAACCGTTGAATCCATCAAAGAGTTCTCATCGGGAAGGTCCGATCAGGAAGTCTCACGATGGTGGGGAGTGGACACATTCTGATGGCGAAAGTTCCAAGTGGATAGGGACCATCAATATGCAGATATGGAATCCAATATACCACAATTTTATATTGGTTGTAAAGCCCACCTGTCAACGTGTTACATGGATAATGGGTGAGGCTTTTGCCACTGCGTGGTTTAAGGTACTGATTTGATCGGGGTCATTTTTTTCTAGTCCTAAAGATCACTGGATCTATCGGGAATAGACCATCAGAGAAGTTCAAATGGTATGGAAATGTGGGTCGTGTAACCTTGTTTCCTAATGGGTAGAGAACCTGATTCATTGCCAACCGTTGATTTGGTTGTGTCGGATAATTTAGAATCTTCCGATTGGGGAGGTCTATTCCTGGTCTGCACAACAACAACTCGTCAAGAAATTGTTGAGAGAGAGGATGGGTGGTGAAGCTATGGATTTGCCACAACCATGTGATGTGCATAAGATATCCACGTATGCATCACAATGGACAAAGATTGAATAAGGTCATAAGGTCGAGATCTAAAGAAAAATAGAAGTGAAAATATGACATCCCACTAGCCTAAGAGGATTTAGGGGGTTGGGTGTGTTACGGACTTTGAAATTATCTACAAAATATAGAAAGAGAATGTGGTGGTTGATGCACTTTCAAGGAAACAAGAGAAAAATGATGCCTCATTTTGTGTGATTTCCATTCATGAATTTGATTGGATGAAAGCAGAAAGGATAGAATGGAAAAAGGACCAAACTACATGGAAACTCATTCAACAACTCCAACATGGCCCTAGTGAATCATATAAATTTGTGTAGAAGAATGTTTTACTATATAATAAGGACCATATTTAGTTATGCAAGAAATCCCAACTCAAAATTACGATCCTTTCAAAACTTCATGCTTCTCCTATAGGAAGACACATGATTTTTAAAAACTTATTATAGAATCAAGCATGATTTTTTTTGGGATGGTCTTAATACCAATGTTCAAAAGTTTGTGGTGAAGTGTTTGGTTTGCTAATAGAAGGGAAGAATTTCATCAATTCTACTAAAGTTCGAAGGAAATAATGTCATAATGGTGGTGGTGGATAGACTCATGAAGTATGCTTATTTTATTCATCGTCTCATCCTTTTAAAGAAATTATAGTAATTGCAACACTCATGGAAAGAATTCATAAACTACATGATAATCCCAATATTATTTTAAATGATAAAGAACCAATTTTCAAAGTAATTTTTGGACCAACTTGTTTTCATGTTTGTGTACTCAATTGGCTCATAACTCCTTTTACCATCCCCAATTTGATGGGAAACTTGAGATTGTAAATAAATTCCTAGAAGGTTATCTTCATTCTTTGCATCTAATAAACAATTACATTGGGTCAAGTGGTTACCTTTGGTGGAATGTTCGTACACCACTTCTATCATACTTCATCCAAAATTTCTTTGTTTATGGCATTATGTGTATCATTCTACATCCATCACATCACCTTTAAGAGGGAAACCTAAATTTTATATGGTGGAGGATCACATCCAACACCAACAATAGGTTATCCATCTATTGAAAGATAACTTGGTTCTAACAAAAAAAAATATGAAACAAGATGCATATCGACATCATAGTTCAATGGACTTTGGGGTAGGGGATTGGGTATTTTTGAAGCTGCAACATAACAAACAAATGTCCCTCAATAAACAAAATAAGGATAATAATTTAACATCAAAGTACAATGGTCCATATAAAGTGTTGCAATGGATTGGTAGTATGGCTTACAGATTGGGGTTACTTCCTTCATGTGTGCATTTAATATCTACATTTGTGTCATTAATAAGTGGTTTATAAGGTAATAATAACCCTATTAGGTTTTCGCATGAATCCCAATCTGCCTTGGGATTATTACCTTAATATCATTTTATTTTGTGCATTTAATATCTTATAATAAGAAGTTGTCGAGACTCAAAGATGCTTATCATTTATTCACATTTTTACTTGGTTTAGGCATGGAATCATTGAATTAGTATTTTTTTATGCTTTCTTGGATATTTGGTCCATAATGGTGAAGGTTCCATCTAATTCAAACAAAACAATCGTAAGGAACTTCAAACTCTTTTATTGATCTCCTTGTAAATGACCATTGATGATTGCTAACATAGTTATTAGTCAATTTTTAATCAACATAACATAGTTATCATTCTTTTTCGATTTAGTTCCATCTTTTAATGCATGAATGATTTAACCGAGATTCAATCCAACTGTGTATTCTTTTTTGTTTTCGTGCAACTTACTGTTCTTTGTGTTACTGCAAGGTTTTATCAATTTTGGAGATCATATGACAACATGTACACCATTTAGCAGATATGGTGAGGTTTTTATAGCCTCTGCTATCTTCTTCGTGTGATCCATGTTAGCAATGATCTATGTCATTTTACCAAATTGTGACAGTTTGAATTCTTTGGTGTTGTGCAGGGTTCTAACTACTTTTGGTGAAACTTCAAACATCCATAATCAACAATATGCCAAAACTTTGACTGTAATAGCGCTCTTCAATATTCGAAAAACTTTGACTGTAATAGCGCTCTTCAATATTCGAAAGTTTATTAACTTGGTAGCGTATTTTGGTGACCCTCCAGACTTGGCATTATGCCAAAAACTCTGACCAGTTTCCCGTGGTCACTCATATGACCGTCATGCCAACATTGTGTAAGAAAATATTTATCCAACGAATGAGATCATCTCTATCGGTAGATCAACGCTTGTTATTGTTCTTCGAAATGGTAGGGGGTCTGACAAGTCATCCTGGGCTCCAGGCAAGTGATCTTCTTTGTGAATTCCAAGCACCTTGCACCCCCAACTCACCCTTGCACTATGTGTCAGTTCATCATAGTGAGGGTTATGGTTATAAAACAATAAAAAAACTTTTACACTATACATGTGGGATAAATCCCAAATCACAATTTAATAAGAACCGTCGATCTCTTGATCGGACGGTTGTTGAGTCTTTGCACCATATTTACAAGCCCACGATGTGCCTTTCTTCCCTGAGAAGCAACCCAATCCTCAAACATAAGACTGTAATTTCCATCCCTATTCCGCAAGTAAGATTGAGAAGTCTCTAGATCTTCCACTGGGGGAAACATATATATGTCATAATTTTCTTCAGTTTTCTCTGTGTGATCTCTACAAAATACTTCCTTAATTTGTCCTACTGTGGCAATACGACTGGACTTTAAACTATAAGTGGGTGTTTGAAATCAAGAGAAAGGATTGAATTTGATCACAATTTTAATATGGGCAATCTTCAAGTCAGGTTCAATGTAGGCCTTGTACATAAGATAAATTGTCTCTGATATTTGATGATGATGTCCTCCGGTGCCTAACCCGATCGATTTATATCCCTCAGAAACCTGTTGACAAGATCAAAGTGTACACCTCCAGTGACAGACACATGGAGATCCAAGAACGAGCGTAGCCGTTCACTCAAAGCGTAGATACCCTCAATAATAACAATCCAAAATGATGCAACTTCAATATCCATTTACCCAGTGCGTTTGTTGAGCTTATCCACCTCAAGTATGCTATAGTTCCTTGCACGCATATTAGCAAGTCTAGCTATAAGTTCCATGTGATAATTTGTAGAATCATCCTTTTCAAACTGAATAGGATTCATGCGAAAACTTGAAGGGAGATTTGTAACTCCACTCTTGTTGAACTTTATTTGACCACTTTCTATCAGTAGAACTCTGAGTTGTTTCATTCAAAAAGTAATGGTCCAGAGGGTCTTTGACACTATCAAAGTGTTTGAACTGGTCATCTTTTCCATAAACGGACAAGTTTTGCATTTGATTTGAATTGAGTTTCATACAAGTAGGCATACTGCTTGTTGAATACTCTCCCGTGGAAACTTGCACTCTGTCTTGGAAACTTTGAACATATTCCTCATTTATGTCGCCACTACATTCTACCATGATCTTAGAATCTGTCACCTCTGATGCTACATGAATAACAGTCAAACCATCTTCAATATGTTCCAATTGATGACACTTGGAATCTCTTGTAAGTTGTTCGCATTAAACATTGCTCATCTCAGTCCCATCAGTGTTTTGTTCAAGTCCATTCTGCAGAGCAGTTTTCTCCTGAGAACTTGCATCCATAGTATTTGATAATGTAAAGTATATGGAAAAGACTTCTAAACCTGGAAAGTATAGCTTTATCGCATGGCTTATGAGCACCTATGTTGTCATGTTTCTCTTCTTCTTAAGTGAATCTTCTATTCTTAGTTTGGTGTTGATGGTGTTGCTTATTGTGGCATGACTTTCTGTAGAAATTCCAGTTTGGATAAACAATGGATATTGTTGCTATAAACTTTGTTTCAGAATAATGCATCCTAACATCGTACAAATTGAGTATTTTGCCAAACTTCAATCAGTGGATTGGTGGAATAATTACAAATTTCATGCTATTGTCACTTGCGAAGTGCTCTATATGTCTTCATATGTTTGCCAATGATATGGAAAATAATGTGGCATGAATAATGGTATTAAAATATTGAAAAACTTAGATATGCACATCAATGACACCTTCATTCAAGACTCTGGAATTTGAAATTGAGTTTAGGAAGGGTATTTTATGTGAAGCAGAGTTGTTGTAGGACGTTCTTGGGTCTTTGTAGAATAGGTTCCTCAAACGGTGAATGGGATTACATTTCATATTCTTCTCTAAAAATGTTTGTCAAAAATCTGGGAATTATGCTAGAGATAAGGCCTAGCTTTAATTTAGTGTCGAACTTCTTGTAAAAAGTGCTCTCATTTTTATTCTATTTTAGAAATTGGTTCCAGATTTCAAGGATGCACTCAACATTTGAGGGCATAAACGTATGAGAACAACAAATGCACATGTGGCAAGGCATTTAATAGTCAACTTCAAATTTCAAGGCATAAAGGCAGCTACAGGATTTTGGAGATCAATGACAAGGAGCAGACCATTTTGCAAGTCAAATAGACATCCCAAATTTCCAGGCACACAATCAGCCTTTCTAAATCAGATCGAGCATTTCCAAGCATAATATTCAACAGCTGGGACATTCGATTGTAGCAATTCTTAATTTGTTGAAGTAAATTAAATCTTTGGTTATTTTTGGGTTATAGCTAGAGCCTAGAGGGTTGTAATATTCCATAAATCCTATGATTTTCAAGAGAATAGGAGGGGGGAAACTCCTGAGAGACGATCCTGGAGGCCTGAGGTCCGAAAGGCTGAAGGGAGAAAGATAGGTTATGGGCTTAATGTAACATTATGTCCACCTTCTTAGATCTAGAAATGTTGAAACTCAGAGTTGTGCTTCTTGTGTTGTTCCCTTTCTGTTTTATTGGGAAGCAATGAGATAATTGGTAAATCCATTTTCTTGTTGATGCAACTATGTTTTATACACCCGTTTCATGTAAATTTCTTTTCAATATGTATCTTTGGAACTGAACTACCATTTTCATTCTCGAAGCTTTCTCATTTGAAACTAGACTACCATCTTTAGTTTTGAATGCTCACTTTAGTTTTAAACCACCATCCTTGAAATCTGAAGCATTCCTTGTGTCTACAAATTGTTCTTTTATCTGATATCAGCATGGATGCCTTTGAAGATGAAATATTTTGTTGATCATATTTACATTAGGAACCTTCTCATCTGACAAGTCTGTGTTTCCTTTTCACCCACACATCCAATCCAATTATAAAACCCTAATAATCTTAAGTGCACTAGCTTAGCCCCTTTAGCAGTCAAGGTGTTGACTTTAGTGATAACAGGTGAGAACAAGATTCTCATGGAGATTTCCAACCAAGACAAGAGGCTTGTTAATGTATGTTAATGTAAGTAAGAAATTTGTTCTTTTACTTTGAAATCCTCATGATTAAACCAAACTGGTAGAAGTAGATACTTCCCAAGTGGGTGTACAAATAAGCAAAAAGGAAGTAATTGAGCTACCCAGTGATTTGGATTGACGTAAATTATTTTTTGTTGTTGTTTGTTGTTATAAGTAAATATTTCAAATATGCTCAAAGGTTGAAAGGTCTCAGGGATTAGATATGAGAAACCTCTAGTGAGAGGTGAAATTTCTAGGTTTGCATTAAAAGTCAAGAACCATAAATTTCCACATGGCATCATATCATTTTAGAAATTTCCACAGGAGGTAGGTCTAAGAATTCCAGGGCAGGGAAGAGCTCGTCTAGTAGTAAGATTAAATATATTAATGTGGAAAAAATCCCATCATAAAGATATGCCACTATGGTAACTTAAATTCTCCTTATAACACCATGAAAGATAACCTCACCATAAAATACTGCATTTGACAGAATTGACTAGGGCATCTCCAAAAAAACACGAGTTAAGAGAAAAATTAAAAACAATACAAAATGCTAAAGTGCATGATTGTTGATTTGATAAGGGTGGGGGATGAGGGATCCTAAAGCACATTGGTTAATGAGGTTCCACTCTAGATGGAAATCTCATTGTTCTTTCAAGCATAGAGTATTGGGGTGGCTTATGATCCACAAAGATTTTCCTATCAAGACCGTGCTTCATAAAGTTGGTGTTTCAAATGTTGCATGCAGACTTTGTGGTAGATATGAAATAGTTGAGTATGTCTTTTTGAGATTCCCCTCTATGAAGACCTTTTGGGCATTGTTTAAGTTTAAATTTAACATTTTTTACTGCCTTGCTTTCTCGAAAATTTCCTCTCCTTGGGGATACTTAGATGATTATGGTAGCTACAAATCTTTATGGAACATAGTTCAATTGTCCACTATTGGATTTCTACAAAAAAATTGGTGTAAAGCTACTTTTCATGAGGAACCATCCCTAATTAGCTTAAGAGAAACGAGACCTTTTAAGAAGCAATTGGATTTTCTTATTAAAAACAAATTCATTGTTTTTAGTAAAGATGTCGAATCCCTTCCTATTGGGGCACAACATCATATGTTAACATTTCTAGATTTTCTAAATTCTAGGACAAGAACTTCCTTGTAATCGTGTTAGATTGTTATGTAGAAATTTCAATACAAATTAAGTATTTCCTGCAATTCTCCTGATCTAACAATTATACGCCACTGTTAAATACATAATCGCTTCTACTATTATTCTTGTGGAAAATTAAACCACGATCACAACCACAATCACAAAGTGAAATATCAAGAACACATAACACATAAGTTTTTATTGGGAAAGCGTAAAGCTAAAAACCCCACTATCATATATTATGTATATCATGAATCATGAAACAATCTCATACAAAACTCTAATCCAAGAGCTCTCAGTACAATACAATCGTCTCACACTATCATACACAAATAAACAAATACATGTGCCAATTCCCGTGTCCAGACAACTTGCCTCATCTGCATAAATCCTTGCAATTAGAATTCTCACAATCAAATTACAATTGCCTAGTTTTCACATTTTCATAAGCATATCCACTGCATGTGTGATTAAATCACAACTGATAGCCAAACTGTCCCTTTCACCTATTATCTCAACTAGGTCTTCACTGGATTTGACATGCATGTAGTTAACCGTGGTGAATCTTCAGTTGCATGTGAGTTCACTGATTTACTGAACTCTCACTAGTGCAAGTTTAGTTACAACTAGTACAACTGATCTTAACTCACTTAACTACACTTATAGTTCTGTTACAAATCCAACTCACTCAGTTATGAATGAAATAATAGATTAATATTTATTGTCAAATTTATTTAAGGGAAAAGTAAATTAGACACATGTTTCTTGTTGAATTTTCAACACTCCCTCTCAACAAGAAAGGGATTATCCTTCACCCCAATCCTGTCTCTATGATATTCGAATTTGCTCCTGGTGAGCGCCTTCATCAGAATGTTTGCATCCTGATCTTCCATAGGAATGTATTGAAACAACATGATCTTCCGCTGCACACAATCTCTTCGATGATGATACCAGATATATACATGCTTAGATATGTCATGAAACCCAGCATTAATCGAGAGTTTAATGCAACTCTGATCATCACAATAAATCACTGTCAGATCTAAATGAGAACCAAACAAACCAACCAAGATCTTTCTCATCCAGATAGCCTCACATGTAGCTTGACTCGTTGCCATGTATTCCGCTTCTGCTGAACTAAGTGCCATGGATCTTTGTTTCCTATTAGACCAAGAAACAATTGTAGATCCGATACTAAAGATCCCCGTTGATGTGCTCTTTCTGTCCATTGGGCTGCCTGCCCAATCTGTATCCGTGAAGCCATGCAACTTCACCTCATCTGTCTGTCTATACCATAATCCATACTTAGATGTTCCCTTCAGATATCTCAGGACATGCTTACCCGCCTTCCAAAAGAGTTTGGTAGGCTTAACCATCGCTTGACTTAGCTGGTTAACCGCGTAGCAAATGTCTGGTCTCGTGTTCACTAAATACATTAGCGAAGCCACTAATTGTCGATAGACAGTAGCATCCACTACCTCTCCAGAAGTAGCAACCTCTTTCCTCCAGTTTCATGGAAGAGGAGTATCCATGGGTTTGCAGCCCTCCATGTGAAACTTACCCAGTATCTCCCTTGCATACTTTCCTTGAGACACAAAAAGTTCACCATCTCGCTGCCATATTTCCAATCCAAGGAAATAATGAAGAAGGCCCAAATCCTTCATCTCAAACTTCTTTGCAAGGTCATCCTTGCATGAGTGTATCAACTGCTCATCACCTGTCAGTATTAAATCATCAACATAAAGCACAATGATTAAAAGCTTACCCTCCACCACAATTTGGTATAGGTTTGCATCCGCTTCACTTTTGGTGAAGCCCAATCTAGTGAAATAGTTTTTTATCCGAGTGTACCAAGCATGGGGTGCTTGCTTCAGCCCATATAGTGCTCTCTTGAGTCTGCACACATGCGACTCTCTGTCAAAGGTCTCAAAACCTTCTGGTTGTTCAATGTACACTTCTTCCTCAATGATCCCATTGATGAACACAATTTTTACATCCATCTGATGAATGCGCCATCCCATCTGTGCTAAGAGTGCAAGGATGGATCTTATGGAAGAGTACCTTGCGACAGGTGCAAAGGTCTCATCATAATCTATCCCATCGATCTGTGAGAAGCCCTGGGCCACAAACATGGCGTTGTGTTTCTCCACACTCCCATCAACAACTTGCTTTACCTTGTAGATCCATCTCGAACCTACCACTGATTTGTCGATCGGTCTTGGGACAATTTCCCATGCACTGTTTTTAACAATGGAGTCATACTCCTCTACCATAGCATCAACCCAAGTGGGGTCCTGCACTGCTTCCTGAAAGGAAGATGGTTCATTCACAATACATTTTCTCATGAGAGCCCTATATCTAGCAAATTGATTAGGAGACTGTGTCTGTCTGCATTGTGAAGAAGGGGCTCCTACATTCTGTGCAACATCTAGTCTCAATCTATCAATTTCCGTGGTGCGCTTTCTGACATTTTTGATGGATGGCTCTGCTTGAGTGGTTTCCTCCACTCCATGAACCTCTTCGTGTGGCTGATCCACATCTTGAGACTCATCTTTGGGAACCAACAGTTCCTCTTCTGCATGCAAGTCTAACTCCCTCTCAAGCGACAACCGCATGGCTTTCCCCTCATCGAATTTTATATCCCGTCGCATAACAGTCATCTTACTGTTCAACAAATACACACGATAATAATGGGGTGTTTCTGTGTACCCCACAATATCCCAACTTTAGCAATCGGTTCCAGCTTCTTCCTGGCATCCTTGGTCACATGCACATAAACAGATGAGCCAAAAATTTTAAAATGAGAAACATCAGGTTTCTTACCAGTAAAAGCTTCTTCAGGTGTACTCATGCCAAGTACTCTATGAGGACAACAGTTCTGCACATAAAATGCAGTATTACATGCTTCTGCCCACAAATGAATTGGCAGGCCCTGATCATGCAACATCGCTCGTGCTGCACCCACGATCGTTCTGTTCTTTCTCTCCACGATCCCATTTTTCTATGGGTTATGAGGCGCTATGAGTTCTCTTCGAATTCCTTCTCTGCTGCAGAAGTCTTTGAATTCATTAGAGATGTATTCTCCACCATTATCGCTCCTTAGAGCCTTCATTTGCTTCCCTGACTCTTTCTCCACCAATGCTTTAAACTCACAGAACTTTGAGAATGTTTGATCCTTCTTCTGCATGAAGAATATCCAACATTTATGAGAAAAGTCATCAACAAAAATAGCATAAGACCTATGTTTTGCTGTTGAAGCAACTGAGAATGGTCCACACACATCCATGTGAATTCTCTCCAGGATCACTGAAGCATGGTTCTCCTTTTCATGAAAGGCGGACTTTACATACTTCCCCAGGGTGCACCCCTTTCACTGATCTAACTGAGCAAGTGTTCCCCTTGGAATTCTAGTAGATGTTTGTTGCATGATCTTCAAGGCTCCATGATGAAGATGGCCCAATCACCTGTGCCATAATTCGCCCTCATCCCAGCTCACCACTTTTTCTTCCTTGCCTATCATGGCACTACATCCATCTACCTCCAACATGTAGATATTCTTAACTCAAATCCCTATCTTCTTGACTTGACCCGTTGCTTTATGTCGCAGGTAGGATTTTCCACTGCTAAAAACAACATCATAGCCTCTGTCCTCCAACATTGCGACTGAGACCAAGTTTTTCTTCAGACCTGGAACAT
>ML791815.1:118318-138068 GCA_009831015.1 Picea engelmannii
CAAATTAATGATAAAATATGAGAAATTTCCATATTGAATTAATAATTACAAAATCTACACAAAATAGACTAAGTCACTATGAATATTAATAAAATAGAACACAACTAAAGTTAAATGAATATTTTATAAAACCAAATTAATGACATTGGAGTCAAATACCATCATATTTTATAATATGATAAATTTCCAGAATATTTTATAAAACCAAATTAATGATAAAATATGAGAAATTTTCATATTGAATTAATAATTACAAAATCTACACAAAATAGACTAAATCACTATGAATATTAATAAAATAGAACACAACTAAAGTTAAATGAATATTTTATAAAATCAAATTAATGACAGTGGAGTCAAATACCATCATATTTTATAATATGAGAAATTTCCATATTGAGTCAATATGAGAAATTTCCATATTGAGTCAATATGATAAGTGAATGATTATTTGAGTTTATATTTCTATTTAAGCATGAACATATTCTTCATTATATAGTAATATTTTTATCTTTGTAATTATTAAGTTTATTAATTATGTGTGATTATCTTTTTTTAGGTGACATAAAAAAGATTCATTAATTTTATCTTTCTTTTATATAATTATTATATTTTTCATAAATAATTTAACATATAACATTCTAATTTCAGAAGTTAATGTTAAGCTTAGACCTATATAGATATATTTTTTATCTAACACATCTCCTTTTAATTTTATTCATTATTTATTTTATACAATAAATAATAATAGGTTGATATTATAACAAAAGACTCTCATTATTTGTTGGTTTTAGTATAATTTTGATATTGGCATACACATCTTCAAAATGTTGACATGCAATGTTGTAATTCAAATCTATGCACCAAAACCTTTGAGTAGGGGCATGGCCATTACATTGACACTTGTTTTGTATAATGATTTATTCTTGTTTGTTCTCCCTTTTTTATATATTTTATTTATATTTAAGTTAAATTTCATTATTTTGTATAATGATATATTCTTGTTTGTATTGAAGTTATAAATTAGTATAATTATGTGTAAGGCACTTCAATTAAGTATGGAGGAGATTTTCATATAATATAACTCATTAAAATGATAATAAAACATTAAAATAATAAAAATAATAACAAAATAATAAAATTTTATGTCTTCTTCATTATACATATAATCAAATCTCTCCAGATGCAATTTTTTTTTAAACTGCAAAATTTGAGGAAATGTTAAAGATTTAAGGTTTGATTCCTCTAGGAGCTTGATAGATAAAGAGTTAAATAGATCTAGACTGATGTTTATTAATTCCATGGAATAAAATCTTTGTATTCTAATATTTAGTTTTCATTTTCAATAAATATATACATTTTTAAAACATAAATACAAAATTATAATTTATATTAATATTATAAAAAAAATTAAAATTAGATTCATTTAGATTTATTTTATATCAATAACAAAATTTAATTTAATTTATAATTATATTTAAATTTCAAATTAATATATTTATTTTAAAAATTTATTTTTAATATTTTATCATTCAATAAAATAAATAAATTTATATCTACATACCAATTAAGACTATAAATAAAATGTATTTTAAGGTTAAGACCAATTATCTCAAAATAATTCCATTCGTGGCTAAGAGTACCAATTAGGATTATAAATAAAATGTATTTTAATGTTAAGACCAATTATCTCAAAATAATTCCATTCTTGGCTAAGAGGGACCAATTATTCCACACCTTAAATGAATGATAAGCCATGCCTTAAATGAATGATAAGTTTCCATTCTTGGCTAAGAGGGACCAATTATTCCACACCTTAAATGAATGATAAGCCATGCCTTAAATGAATGATAAGTATGATCGTTTATTAATAAAATGTATTTTAATGTTATGACCAATTATCTCAAAATAATTCCATTCTTGGCTAAGAGGGACCAATTATTCCACACCTTAAATGAATGATAAGCCATGCCTTAAATGAATGATAAGTATGATCGTTTATTATGAAACAATTAAATTATGACACTTAAATGAATGATAAGTATGATCGTTTATTATGAAACAATTAAATTATGACACTAAGATAAATATTCCTTGAATTGGGTGGTACTCTCTTGTTTTATTATAGCTAATTGTTTTTTGGACTAGCACAATCACATAATTGTGGCTGATCAACGCCGAAAGGTTGATAAGATGAAAATAATTCTTAAAAGAATATATTAAATTTTATTATTGATTAACAAATAAACGGTTGTGCTTTATTTATCTGGTGTTAATATTTTAATTTATGTTAATCACTTAGGTGTTAGTTAGCTATCAAAGTTGTGGTTGATCAATGCCAAAAGGTTGATAAGATGAAAAGAATTCTTAAAAGAATATATTAAATTTTATTATTGATTAACAAATAAACGGTTGTGCTTTATTTATTTGGTGTTAATATTTTAATTTATGTTAATCACTTAGGTGTCAGTTAGCTATCAAAGTAATTTTTAAATATGATTAGATAAATGTAAAAAAGTAAACACATAAATTGATGTCTTTATAATAGCTAGGAAGTTAATGATTGAAATCACAACCATTTATTTTGTGTGACTACTAAGAATATTCCAGCCATATTTAATCCTGTGCATAGAAAACTTATTAAGCACTAAACCCCTATTAAATCTATCCATTGTCAATAGGTATACGCCTTTCGGCGTAAAAATATTTAGTTTATGATTTTGCATGGATTGTGATGTGGTTATGAATTGGATTTGAGAGGATTTATGTATGGTTGAGTATGATGAAAGATGATATGTGTTTTGTGTTGTGTGTTATGTTCCTTGTGAATGAGATGAAAATGGAATTGGGTTTATGAGGATAATTAGTTGTTACATGGATTATGATATAAAATTTGTAAAACTAATCAGTTATGGTATTGATATTGCTTACTAGATTTTAGGACTATGTTATTTGACAACACTCAATTCTTTCTAATTGTTTTATGCAACCATTGAAATGAAAAAAATTAAAAAAGAGAGATTCATTTAATTATATGACATTACACTTGATGTGTTTACACTATCATTCATTATGATGCACATTTGGTTGAGACCTTATTTGTGATTGATTTTCATAGCACAAATTTCTTATGACTATGTGCAAATTTCAGGCCAAGTTGTCTTCTAAGGGGGGAGGTATGTAATGCCCCTCCTTGCCAAACTCTTCCTTGAGAAGGAATATGAAGTTAATATGAAGATTGATTGGAGAGTTTGATGGTAATTCTCTTTATATATACATGACAAATGCACTTGATTGATTGAATGTATTGTAATTATGAAAAATGATCTATGGAAGGGAATGTATGATTGAATAACTAAATTAATTACTTGCATGTTAGTGGTTGTGTATGTGGAAGCTACAGGGTGAGGTCTTGCTGCCTTGCCAACTTGCCAACATATGGGTGTGGACTCATAATCATGTCTTGACTATTCTTGACAAAGACATGGAATATTTAATGACAAAATGTAAAAATGGTACCTATGTTGTCGCGACAAGGATGTAGAGTCCATTTTTTTATTATAAATAATAATAATAATTTATTTTTAAGTCAATGAGATAAAAACACAAAATATACATTGTTTGATTAAGATAAAGAGTTTGCATATTAAAAATAAAGAATCCTAACTCCCCAAAACTTAACCCCCATATTTCCAAGTCAAACAAGGTATTTACATTGATCCCTTAATGAATTAAGAGTTGTGATTAATTTCCACTTAATAGGGAATTTTAATATATTTTTATTTAATTACACATATATTTTAAGAAGAAAATGTATTAAAATACATACACATTCAATAAATAAAATAAATAATATATATAAAAAATAATATTAAAGGGTTATATTAAAAATATACTAAGTCATCATGTAAAAATAAGAATAAAGATAAGAATTTATGAAATAAAGATAAGAATTTATGAAATAAAAATAACCATTTATGAAATAAAAATAAATGGAGTTTTTGCATGGGTTATGAGGTGTCATGGAGAGAAGGGGAATCGAAAATATATATAAGGGTAGAGGGGATGTAGAGGGGGATTACTCAGGAAAAGTATTATTTAGGGAAAAGGGAAAAATTATCTAGGAAAAAAAAAAAGGAAAAGTATCACCTATGAAAGATGTGAAAAATCATTGGGGAAAGTGGGCCAAAATAAAAATAATGTGGAAAAAAAACAAGAGGTAAAGTGTTAATAGGGGAATGAGCTAAAAATTTTGGTAAAAAGGAGGGGATGCACTATTGTGGTTTTTAGTCAAGATTCAAGGGTGAGTCCATGTAACTAAAGTTTTCAAGAAAATAAGTTTAAGGAAATAAGTTCTCTTAGAGAGGTTGTAAGGTAATCATTAATTTTAACAAGTTATGGTATGGAGGTTTTGGGTAACACGAAGTAATAAGATATTTATGGTATGGAGGTTTTGGGTAACACGAAGTAATAAGATATATTGTTTAATAGGTTTTCTTCTTGTGCAGTTAAAAATTTGTGGTCTTAAGGTGTTTTCTCTTCTCAGCCATTTATAGATAAAATAATATTTCTACTACAATCATTAAATACAAATTAAGATTGGTGTTATGGAAAATGATATATTTTTTCTAAACAACGTTTATTATTTGTTTTACAATGAGAGAACCCTTCCAATTTTGTTTTTAAATATGTATATTTTCTCCAAAATTTATTTTTATCTTTCCTCTATAATCATTTTGTTATTTTTTTTTAAATGTGAAATATGTACATAATGAAAATGGATCATATCTATGTTCATATCCTTTAGTTCTTAGTGATGGCCAGTATTGCATACCTAAAGTAAACAATTAATAAAACATGTATACATAACAATAAATTTTATATATATATATAATCTCAATTTTTTTTTTTCTATGATTAAGTGATAAAAAGTTAAAATATCATAAAGGAATTTATTGTAGTTGGATGTATTTTTAGGGAAGGGTAGGGGAGTCATTTACTATTTTATTTTGAGAAGAGCCTTGTGAAGAAAACCTTTTTGAGGTAAGGGAGCTTCTCGGAGTTGATCATAAAATTGCCTACCACCGCAGGGGATATAAAACTGTGTGTACTTCAAATATCGATCAATAAAGTGAAGGATTGACCAGAAATGTTACCTCTACCTTGAATGAAGGAAGCTTTATATTCTGCGTGTTGACTTTCTCTATGATTAAGTGATAAAATATGATTACATTCTCTATGATTATATTCTGCCTGTTGAATTTATCATAACTAACTTGAAAGATAAAATATGGAGTTGCAATGAGATTGAATTTATCATAACTAACTTGAAAGATAAAATATGGAGTTTCAATGAGATTGAGAATTAGAAAAGGTTATTGATTACAAAGAGATTTTTAACTCTAAATTACATAATCAAAATTATCTCTCCTATTACTAGTTTTCATCCAAATGAAATAAATGAGAAGAGAAAATTATGAGTTTCACAGTGAAAAAGGGAGAAGTGGACAAGACATGAAACATGATAAGATGAGAAAATTTGTAAAGTTTGTCATTCCAATAAGATAGAAGAGAAAAATAATTTTCTCTTATAGTGTTGAAACTTAAGAAAACCTAAATATAATTGATTTACTTTAATATATTGTTTTTATAATATAAAATATTGGAGAAACGTTTCTTTATCTATTTTTATTTTTAAGTTTAATAATTAGTGTTACAAATATTGTAAAAATAAGTCATATTTTGCTAATTGGAAAAGCATTTTAAGCTTAAAGTGATTTTGATCCCCTACTCCCTTAATATCACAAAGATTTAAAAGATCGCTAGGTCTTTTCTTATGTCCACTTTCACTATGAAGCACATGACACTTCATTTTTGTTTTAGCAATGCTAATTTCCTTCTTTAAGCTAGCAATAAAATAAATATATTTTTTCTCTTTTAGTTTTGGGTTATTGACCTCTTAATAGCACATTAAATTTATTTTATTCTCTATTTTTTTTTATAGCACCATAACTTCTCTTTAAATAAATATAGTTGTTATAATGTTTTTATATTAATAATATTTTGAGGCTTGGGCTCATCCTTGGAAGGTTTAGTTGGAAAAAAACATTCATATGCCATCCTCTCTTAAACCTCAAGTGACTTTTACTAGAATTCAAAGAAATGTTAGAAAACCTTCTAGCCAAGTCCATGTTAATTATCTTTTTCTTGTACATTACATAGCTAATCATAGCCTTACTCTCTAAGAGGAGAATGCAATGGGGGTATTTCTCCTAATTTTAATATATTAAACTATATAATTATTTTGGATTTGCTCAATTTTCCTCTAAGTTTCTCTATAATTTTTGTAACACCAAACTTCACGGTCATAAAGGATAACTGAAATAACAAGGGTATCAAAGAATACTTTCTTTTCTCCTAGAACAAAAGATCCACTTCTTCACAATTTTTCTCAAGATTGAAATAGGTTTTCCAACCTCTATTAATCATTTTCTCCACATTGTAGTTCCATTTGATATTTTGATGCAATATCAACTCAAAAATACTTGTACAAATTAACTTTCTCTAAGTTGTTATTATCATAAGTTAAATTAGGATAAATGATTTTATTGGACATGATGATCATAACCTTAGTCTTACAAATATTAACACTAAAACATAAATCTTTGAGAATCCTTCATTTCTTTTAGCGGATTCTTTCTTAAACAACAATATCATCAACATAAAGAAAGAGAGTGAATACTATCCCAACTAAGGTAGTGCTCAACTTTGTTCTTCCAAATATTTCTCTATCTAGTTAATATAAATTCCAAAAGGGTAGGGGAGGAGGGAGAAGATTTTATAACCCCTTTTTATAACCCTAAATTGCACCACACATGCATCACACATGCTTACCTGGCATTAGGCCAACTCATATCCTTTCTTTGCCAAAAACACTGTTGAACAACTCTTTGAAAATCCTCTTGTATAAAGGCCCACGCACCCTAACCCATTACTGCATGCATGTACATGCTGGCTGACCCAAAACAACCCGCGTGGACCGACAAAAGCATGAAAAAATGAAAGTTGCCGATGAAACAAAAAGCTATGGGTGAGTTAACTGAAACTCCCGGCCATGCATGATCGAGGGTTCGTCCAAATACCTAGCTCCTTCTAGCCTATAAAAGAAGGGGTAGGGGTACCATTTGGAGGAGGAAAAAATATAGCAAAGAAACTCTGCCCATTTACGTATTCCCATTGTCCCAACCCTTTAGCCTTTCCTAATGCCAAAGAAGATTCAAAGCAAAGCAGTTGGAGGACAAAAGAAGAGGAGCCCAGGATCAGGTTCAAGGAGCAGTGGCCGGTCTCAACTTTTGTAAGTTGACTCATTCAAAGTAATAAAGAAAGTGCTTTTCCCATCCCAATTCATGAACTTTTTATGGTTTGATTAGTTTATGTTTGGATTTCTAACCCGTTAGTATATAAGTAGTATGCATCCATAGTTGTTGCTTGTCTTGGATACAGGTCAGCTTTGGAAAGAGTATTGCGAACAAGGAATCAATTACAACGAAGGATCGACATCAAACGTCGGGAACGAGGTAGGTTGATCTTTCCATGCATTTGCTAAGAAAAGGGGATTTAAATCTAGGGATGAAGGTAGAAAGTAATTTATATTCGGTCATATCTGCATGCAAAGTCTGAACTCTATTTTCTAGTCCGTAGGGTGTTTTTTCCCAACAACAGAATTGGCGACCATACTAGGGATACTCTCTAGGGTTCTTGGAATTTTATTTAGTTTTTGGGTAGTTTAAAGACTAGGTTTTTTTTTGCCTGTCTTTTCTCTTCGTTTCTGTAAGGTCTGAGCTAGCAGGGAGTCTGGTTTTCCATACCAGATTTCCTTGAATTTTGCTTGACTGTGTTTTTTGGGACCCACAGAGGTACACGCGACCTGCACAAGGTCTGCACGCATGTACCCGCGCCCTATCCTCTTACAACCCACATGTGAACACTAGGTGTAGAGGTAGCAGTAGCGTGTAGAGCTCAGAGAACCTCATAGGCAATCCTCCTCTTCCATGTCAGAATCACACATTCTCAGGGGGTTTTCTGGAATTTTTTCTGAGTCTTGTTTGCTAACAGTCCTATCTCAAATTGTTTTTGCCTTATTATTTTTTTCCTTGCATTATTTGTTTTTCTATTAAGAAAGAGTATCCAAGCCTTCAAGGGATCCTGGTTATCAATATCAGTGGTCTCTTCTTGGTTTGGTCTGTCTGTTTTCATTTTTTCTTAGAGTTTAGATATACATGCGACCTGTACAAGGTCAGCCCGCGTGTACACACCCTCTGTCTCTGTTCAGCGCACGTTCGCACACATGTTGTTTGAGTAACAGTTGCGTGCTTGTACAAGATACTTTTTGTTAAGGGTAAGGCAGTCATCCTTTCCCTTGATAAGAATTATTCCTCTCAGGTGTTTGAATCTTTGTTTGAACAATCAGTAGCTTATGATTAATTTTACCCTTAGCTTGCTTTTTCTCATTTAAAACGTTGTCAGAAAAATAAAAAAATTTACGGTTTTTAGACAAGTGTGAGAGTCATTGTTTTTACAATTGCTATTGTGTGATTTGTTAATCTGATTCTTTGCGATCTGCGATCAGGCCAGAATTGTTTTTCTTGGTTTTTTCTTGTCGATATTTTTCCTTTCTTGCTTTACTAACATTTAAAATAAAAAAAAATCTCTTCATTTTCTTGTTTGGTTGAACAATGTGTTTTTGCATTATTAGGCCAGGGAAAAGTCTTTTATTTCATAAGTTTTTGCAGTTCACTTAGATCATAAGTAGCTCATAGTCGAGTGAAATTCCTTTGAGTTTGCTGTCCAAAATCTTAGAAAAGTGAAAAAATCTTTCTTTTGAAAAGTTGTTGAAATTTTGCATTCAGTAAAAGTTTTGTTTCCATCCTTTTTATTCCTTTTTTTCTTTCGTCTTTTACACATCATCAGTTTCACCCTCATACCCCTTGATGTAATACAAAGCCACAAAAGTAATGCTAAATTTAAAATCTACTAGACTTTTATGTTCGTAGGGTTTACAAACTAGTTCAGGACTAGGGCCTTGGATTAGGTTGGAGAGGAAACTCTTCAAGGCCATTTAAAATCAAACATTGGAGTTTGAGATAGGGAGTGTCTAAGTCCAGTTTTGTGGAAGTTATCTGGGACCCCCCTCTAACACAGGGGATAAACATGAGGTCGTGTGCGAAAAGGTAGCAGAGATAACCCCTCCAAAGCCGGACCAATCGTAGTGGAGAACACATATAGAGGGTTTTTTTTGGGATTCCGTTGTTTGCATTTGCCACGGGGCTTCGTGGGTCTCAAATCCGTTTGAGGTCCTGAGTTGTCTTCCAGACCATTTTCTCTCGATACCCTTGACAGGTTTTGGGCTTGATACCCTGCTCATTGTGGTCTACCCGACTTTCGACTGTACCCGCCTGGTGACTGTTCACGTGCTGGCAACCTAGTTTCCAATCTTTGTTAGGGACATACACAGGTGATTGCGGGGGTATGCCACGGTACCTAGGACAGACATCGGGCCACGCTTTGCAGAGTATACCTGGAGGGTGCTTCCATGTTCGAGTTGCACTTGCACCAGTAAGTTTCTCTAGTGTTGGTTGTTGTAACTGTTCTTCCAATTAATTTAGTGTTTGCTTGTCTTATCTTCTAGGGATTCTTTTGTAGTGGGTGTTACTTTTGAGCGTTTAGACTACCTTAGAATGTCTTGGATCTTCTCACACAGTGGAGGATTTCGAGCTCCACTGGTCACGAAGGCTTCTTGGCTTGCCGTTGGTTACACTGGAGCCACCCCTGCCACCATTAAGGCGGAAGATAGACCAACAAGGGTCTTTTGAAGCGACCGGGTTACAAACCATTATGCTCGAACAACCCCCGGAGGAATCGACCGTTTTTTACCTTGAAGCAACCACTCTTGGCTAGGTTGAAACCCCAACCACTGATCTCTTGGCACCTTTCATTGTACCAATTCAATTTTACGAGCGCCAGACAATGTCACACACAACAATGGAAACAAATGTTGTTACTGCTTCTGGGAATTCTTCAATTCCTACCACGGTTGTCACCACAGGAGAGCCCTCATCTCCTAACCTACCGTCTTCGGTTCCAGCCACCATGGTCTCGACCGCAACTATTTCGCACAGTGGTCCGAACCCGTCTTTGGCAGCGAACACAACCCCTTTCACACCTAGTGCAACAGACCCTCCGTTCTCATACGATATGCCTAGTTTGGGTACAAGTCCTGTACTTTCCTACTCCATTTTACAGACTTTGGGTCTGTGGGCAGGGAGCTCTAGCACTCCTCTGCAAGGTCACATGGGGGGCACCCCTATCCCTTTTAATGCTTTTCCTTACGGAGGAGGTCATATCCCTCCTTTGTCCCCTTCACTCGGTGACTTGCATCAGCAATCCGCCGGGCAACCTACACACAATAGTTTATTTGGAGCAGGGAGTCAAGGGCCACCTTCGCATAGTATGCTGGTAGGTTCGACACCGTTTTCTTGGAGCAGAACGTTTGGTAACAACACCTTCCCGTCAGTCGCTTTCCCGACTTGGGGCAACCCCATTTTTGGACAATCTACTCCTGTGCAGGGTACTATTCCTGCACAGGGGGCAAACCTAGCAAGACCTTGGAATTCAGGGCAAGGATCCATTCCCTCCTTCGGAATGTCGATCTGGGGTAATTCTTTCCACAATCAATGGAACCCTGGACAAACTACTATGCCTATCCCCATGGGACCGGCATGGGTAATCCTTCCCAAAGTCCTTCAAATACAATACATTCCCAACGATCTATGTCCTATTTGGGAAATCAGCCGATGATGTCTCCACATATGCAAAATCCTTACGCTGGCCAGGGCCATGGTTTCTACCAGAATCCGGGCCAACAACCAAACCTTTCTTGGAAACCTGGTGCCAGACAAACTCTAGGTCCCTTTTTCCCAGGTTATCAGCAACAACCCAAACTACCATTCCTGGCAACTTTACACTTGCCAGATTTGACAAGGTTGTTGAATGACCCTATTTGTCATGATCCGCGTTGGCCTCCTATGCCGACAAAGTTGCCTTCGAACATTCCAAAGTTCGAAGCCAAGCCTAATGAATATCCATGAGATCATGTGACTACCTTTCATCTTTGGTGCTCATCTATCTCATTGAAAGATGACTCCGTACAGTTGCGATTGTTTCGACGTACTCTCATTGGGAGTGCCGCGAAATGGTACATTGAGCTAGATTGCTCAAGATACTCTTCTTTTGGCGAACTCGCGATGGCCTTCCTTAACCATTTCCAGTTACCTGTGAGATATGATGCTGGCACCGAGTTGCTCGCTAATTTCAAACAGACAACAATGGACCATATCTCTGATCACATCCGAGAATGGAGACACCAGAAGAGTTTAATCAAGGTACTAGTTCCACCAACATTCCTGCTTGAGGGGTTCCTTAAGTATTTGGTCCCGCAGTTATCCAAAGACGACTCGACATCCAGAGTTTTCTCTGAAGAAAACGCCATCAAGAGGGCTCAACAGTTTGAGTTCATCTATTCTCATTCCGGTTTATTATACAACATCTTGCCAGATGCACCACGTTCAATACTGGATAAAACTAGACAGAGAGCTAGACCACATGCCGATGGTATTGTCGGTTCAACACAAACCAAGCCCTGAGCAATTGACAAAGCAGTTGCAACAGTTATCCATACAACATACAACGGCCAACCAAACTACTGGTTTGGCTGCTCCCCCTACCCAAACGTCGGAAGTACACACAATGCAGTCGACTAACCCAAAGGCCACCCAACAGCATGAAGGGAAGAAAAAAAAATGAAAGAAGGGTAAGGGGGATAAAAAACCCAACGATAATGCTAGCGGGGACAACATTGAAAAATGGAAGGCAAGGTATCCATGCAACTTGTGCGCGAAAGACCACTCGACCCATCTATGTCCTCGACTTGCAGAGGCCCAAAAGTTTGTCACACAACAACAACAAGCAGTGTTGACTAATTCCTTTCAACATGGGAAAAATCTAACTCAAGCTTCTGCAAGCACGCAAGGGGGCAGCCAAAAAACCTGCCCGCCTCCGAACAATCCCTCATCCGCAAACGTATATATGGTTAGGGGTGATGCTTTCATATCGACTAGAGCGCACGATTATAGTAAACCAAGCGCTTCTGAGAAGGGTAAAGAAGTTGATCTCCCATCTCTTCCTCTACAGATAGAGAAGACATTGGGAGAAACAATGACACACATTCCAAAAGGTTCATTTAAAAACGATTATCATAACCCAAACGCAAGGGCTGCCCATAACTACTCTGTGGTGGAAGATTTATCACAAACCCCTTGTGCGATGTCTGCTTTGGAGGTCCTCCAAAGCTGCCCTGCTCAGAGGAAAGCCTTGTTAACCGCATTGGGCTCTACTAAGACTTGTAATCTGGGTACCATCATGTTAGATACAACAGACTTAAAACCGCGTCTGCCTTACAATGTAGCGTTTCAAATAGTAGTGGCTTACCCCACGAAAATGTTTACACGGAATATCTTCTACATGGTGGTCGACGAGGGTGCCTCAACATGCGTTATGTCGTTGGCATGTTGGAAGGCCATTGGCCAGCCCGTTTTGTCTCCATCACCTACTCTCCTCACTGCTTTCGACGGTCGTTCATTCCGACCACATGGCATAGTTCCTTCTTTTCCCGTGTAGTTAGGAGGGAAGACCATGTGTGTTGAAGTAGAGGTAGTCGATGCTCCCCTCGACTATAACCTCTTGTTAGGACGGAGTTGGACTTATGCTATGCAAGCTGTGGTTGCTACAGTTTTCCAGGTCTTGTTGTTTCCACACGAGGGCAGGATAGTGACCATCGATCAATTGTCTTTCTCCATACCTGACCCAACTTTGGGGGCATCCACGGTCCCGATGATTGATAATCCTCAACCAGGTGTCATCAACGTAGGAGTTGGTTTGTGCCCATCCTTGATGGGTACCTTCGATTACCCACCTCCTCAGGGCGATATCAAATTTATATCTAATCACCATAAGGTTGATATTTTTCAAGTTTTGTTGTTCCACACGACTTACTTCGAGGATCCATGGATCCTTCCTTCCCCATTGGCCATGATGGATGAGACAGGGCACCCAGGCATGTCCATGCCCTTGTCTGCTACTGAAGTAGCGTACTCTTTAGTCCAGCAAGCTTCAACTAACACAGATCCGATTCCTGCACAAGAGTTAGATCCACTTCTAGAGCCTATTTGGGCTCAGGGTTCTCTCGGTAACGTTGATTCGTTAGACTTAGTCTTGCCTTCTGACGAAGCAATAATCGAAGCAATGACTAGTCCGAACAAACCTTGGGAATATCTTCATCACAGATCATATTTTCTCCCAGAGTTAAGCCGAATTGATGCAGGAGAATTCACCGTGACCATGACGGGAGATCAGCCGTGTCCTATTAATCTCTTAGCTACAAATGAAATTTATGTTGAGGGAAATATGGAAACTATCGCTGAAACTATACCAATCAACATCTCACGAAACCCTGGCATCATGGAGAACATCTTCATTGGAGCGGATTTCTCCCCCGAAGAGATTCAAATCTACACGGATCTTTTCAAAGAATTCCACGACGTTTTTTCCTGGTCTTATGAGGAAATGCCTGGTATCGATCCAAAAATAGTTGAACATGAAATCACAACGTATCCTGATGCCAAGCTTGTTCGACAGAAGCTTCGTCCAATTAATCCCAAGAAAGGAGCAGCCATCAAGATTGAGGTTGAGAAATTTCTAAAGGCATGTTTTATCTATCCTATCCATTTGACTCAATGGGTGTCAAATCCTGTGCCGGTCAATAAAAAACAAGGCACGATTCATGTATGTACCAATTTCTGTGATTTGAACAAGACATGTCCCAAAGATAATTTTCCAACACCATTCATTGACCAGATCATTGATGAATGTGCTGGTTGTGAATCCTTTTCTTTCATGGATGGTTTCTCAAGATACAATCAAATCCAAATCAAACCCGAAGACCAACACAAAACTACATTCATTTGTCCATGGGGTACATTCGCATATCGTAAGATGACTTTTGGTCTTAAAAATGATGGAGCCACATTCCAACGGGCCATGTCTTTTTCCTTTCACGATCTCAAACATATAGTCGAGGCCTATCTAGATGATTTAGCATTCCGATCTTGCAAGAGAACAGATCATCCCACACACCTTAGACTAATCTTCGAACGCTATCTCTACTTTAGGATTCGCTTGAATCCAAACAAGTGAAGATTTTGCGTAACGTTAAGACGTTTGTTAGGTTTCATAGTATCAACAACAGGGATCATGGTCGATCCTCTCAAGGTGGAGGCAATAATCCAGTTTCCCCCCCCACACACAATCCTTCAACTTCAGAGTCTACAAGGCAAGGAAAACTTTTTACGACGCTTCATCGCCAACTATACCGAAATCACCAGGGGATTTATGCACTTACTGGAGAAAGACGTTCCTTTTTACTGGGACGAAGCCATTCAACGCTCTTTTGACGCATTGAAACACGCCCTCACAACTGCACCTCTGCTACGACCACCTAACTATAACAAAGATTTCTTATTATATATGGCTGCCGCAGAGTCAACCATTGGCATGGTTTTAGTTCAGGAAGATGATTTGTTCTCAGAATACGTGATCTATTACCTGAGTTGAGGCCTCGTAGGACCAGAACTCAATTATTCTCATATCGAAAAACTTGTGTTGGCAACAGTTCATGCTGTTCAATGGTTCCGTCATTATGTTTTGTTTCGCAAGACCACTGTCATTGTTGTCATGAATCCATTCCAGTACATGTTGACATGACGGGTTATAGGCAGAAAAATCAGTAGATGGATAGTCATCCTCCAAGAATTTGACTTAGACTTCATTTCAGCAAAGTCCAAAAAGTCATTAGTCTTCGCAGATCTTATTTCAAAACTTTCGGTTGAGTCAGGTGACGTTGTGCTTGAAGAATCGCCTATCCGGGGAGATATGTTTTTGATCACATCTTCATATCCCTGGTACGGAGATATACTTATCTATATCCAGACTTTGAAGTGCCCCACTTTTGCTTCTCGTGATAAGCGTCAGCATATACACCATCAGGCTAAGAATTATCTCATACTCGATGATACATTGTATCAGAGAGATGTAGATTGCATCTTACGTCGATGTATCACACATGAGGAGGCAATCATTGTGCTCAATGATTGCCATACCGGAGCTTGTGGCGGTCATTTTTCTGGGTTGGAGACAACAAAAAAGATTCTATGAGCAAGTTACTTCTAGCCGACACTTATCAAAGATTGTATAGAATCGGTCAAGAAGTTCCATCCGTGCCAAATCTTCTCTCAGAAGATAAGGTCACATCCCGCTCCCATGTTTCCTATCATCACAGTTGGTCCTTTCACCAAGTGGGGGATTGATTACACTACTTGCAACCCCCCTTCAACAAGGGGGCACCGCTATATCATCATAGATGTAGACTACTTCACGAAGTGGGTCGAAGCTATGCCAACATTTAAAGATGATGGAGAGATTGCAACTCTCTTCTTATTCAACCAGATCATAGCAAGGTTCGGTGTCCCAAGAGAGATTGTTACTGACCATGGCAGTTACTTTCAGAACCAAATGATGACCGAATGAACATCAAATCTTGGGTTACGGAAATAACATTCATCACCCTACTACCCCCAAGCCAATGGGCATGTGGAAGTTGTAAACAAAACTCTTAAGACTATTCTACATCGAACTATCAACTCATCCAAGTCAAATTGGAATTTGATGTTATACTCGACATTATGGGATTACCGAACATCTGTTAAGACTGCAACCGGTTTCTCACCTTTTCAACTCATTTAAGGGCTGGAGGCAGTCTTTCCCATCTAATGTCAGATCCCATCTCTAAAATTGGCAGTACAATTATTGCCAGACACTTCTCCACTTGAAGAACGGTTAGTACACCTTGAGAAACTCAATGAACAACGTCATGATGCGGCCCTGTCCAATGAGGCTCACAAACATAAGGTCAAGTGTCAGTATGATAGGTCCTTTCGTCCTCGGATTTTCTCTGAAGGCGACCTTGTCCTAGTCTATGACCAAGATAAGGACCCCCTGGGGGCAGGAAAATTCAAACCCATGTGGTTCGAACTCTTCATCATAAAAGAGGTATTAAAAAAGGGCGCTTATCGTTTGGTTGATTTTGAAGGGAATGCTTTGGCGGACCCTAAAAATGGGCTCTACCTTAAGAAGTATTACTCATAGGTAGGTCACCGTGGGTAACTTTTTGTAACATATGTATAGTCTTTGTACTATTAATTTTTGGTTTCTTTTAAGTGTTATGGACGTGTCATTGATGTTATCTTTCGTCAATATGGCAGATGTCAAGGTATTTCAAGGTGTTCGTTGGGTATGCAGATGGTGCTAGTCGGCACACTTGGAGGCTTGCCTCTGCAGCTTGGGTAATCTTTACACCTCAGGGCCAGTTGTTATCTTCTGGAGGTATATGCTTAGGTGACATCACAAATAATGTCACCGAGTATAGTGCAGTTATTGAATTGCTTCGTGACACCTTGTCATTGGGTATCTCTCATCTCCGGGTTTATCTCGACGCTCAACTGGTTGTATCAAAGCTAAACAGAGTATACCAGGTTCATGATCCAACTTTACACCGACGATTTCTTAGGGTACGTCTCTTAGAACAGAACTTTGATTATATTACATATTTTCATGTTCCTAGGAGATTAAATCAAATCACAGATACTCTAGCTAATCAAATTTTAGATTGGAATCTTGCACACATATGAAAGAACATTGACATAAGCATGTAAATACATTTTTGCACACATGATCCATAAGACACAAAATATCAAAAAACCATATATAACATCATAAAATAACCAGAGTACATAGATGGACGCAAGCGCCTAAAAAATGGGACTAATGACGAGTCACAGGGCTTATGCCCTCAAAAAATATACACAAGTAGTGCTCGTGGCACGTAAAAAGTCGAAATAGGTTCAGGGCCTATGGGCCCTGTTATAATAGTCCACAGCATGGGCTAAACACCTAAACAATCAGACCCACGTCTGAGGTGCCCCCACTACATGAGGTTGCATGGATGGTGGTAGGTCCTCTATCTCTGCCATCGGGACTATGTGAGTGAGTGGAGTGAAGTTCCGCTCAACTCGTCTAAGGACCCTCTCAGCCTCCCCGGCTGGGAGGTTCCTTGCTACTGCTGGTCCCCCGGCGACAACTGCGGCTTCTGGCCGAGGACGACGCCTGTTCCATGCATAATCGACAGGTCGCACATGTCCCACATCTGCATGCAACAAACATATACCCGTCAAATACTCTGGCATATAAAAAAATGATATATATAACAAAAATGACATAAAAATTACATATACAAAAAAAAAAAACTACAAAGGTGGAGACTTACCCATCTCCCCTCGCTCCTCACCAGGAGGCACGGGTATCTCAGGATCTCTAGAAAATCTATCCCTGCATATGGGTAATCCTCGATCACAGGGATCTTTCGTGACAACCACACAAAGAAGTCATCATCGAAGGACTCATTGGTCCTTCCACCACCCTGTCACGACAATAATACTGCCCATCTACATATTGCAGTAAAAGAGGCCTGATGTCCTCGTACCACTTCCCGAGGACTAAATTTTGAAACTCTCTCAAAAAAGAATGAACACAAAATCGTCCCGAACCCGAAGTTACTCTGTGTCTGCTGTCGACAATCTATCATTTGCCTCTTCATACACTCAAGTAGTGTGGTACTCCAGTCAAAAATCTGTGCATTCAAGCACTGGATAACACAGTTCATATGTGCGCGAGATGCCTGATGCAAGGCTGTTGAACCGGTAATCTGCCCAATAAGCAATAATATCGCTTGCAACGATAGGTTAGTAATCTTACTTATGGGCACCTGGGAGCTCACATGGTTTGTCCTAGCCTCACAGTGTTGGGCTATCAGTTCCGCTATGTTATGTGGCCCTGCAGGAAACATCCTGAAATTGACTGGTTCCCCTCTCCTTGAGAGGCCAGTCAAAAAGTAGATATCCTCGGTGGTGGGCACCAGTGATTTCCCCTCTAGCATGATTTCCCCTCTAGTGATTGCCCCTTGAGAGGCCAGTCAATCAAGGCATTCAGTAGCCTTGGTTGCGCTCGCATAAATGGACACAAGAAGAACTTAAGTAAACCACATTGCATCAACGCGGCCATGACATTCCGATCTCTCGCCACCAACTCACTAATTGCTTCATGCTCCCTTTCCCTCCACTGGACATACATCCTGCCAACACAACCAAGTTCAGGAGGGTCAATGCTTGCTCTTTAGTTCTTTTTGACAATAAAAGGGGGTCCATGCGTGCTGTAGAGGCGACAATCGCGTGTACACACGGGAAGTCTTTACTCTACCCGAGTGTACACGCGGCCTGTCCTGAGACAACCTGCATGGTCCTAGGGTCGACCTTTTAAAGGTCAACGCCCACCCAAAAAATGAAATCAAATGCAAAATTGAAGAATTGAATAGATATATAGGGGAGTTTGTACTTACTTGGTCCAAGCGGAAGTTCGTTTCGTCCACTGTAGCTCCCGGAATCACAGTTTTTAGCAAAGGGGGTCTTTTGGTTCCAGAGTCAATTTCCAAATCAGTAATGGTGATAATGAGCTGCCAGCTTCTATTTATAGACTTTTTGGCCTCTTTTTGTCACTTTTTTGGCCTCCCTTATCAATTTCTTTATACCAAAAACCATTTAGAGTGATTCAGGAGTTATTTGGGAGGTATTTGATCGGGTATTGGGACACTTTTTTTTGAGTTTTGAGAAAATTTTTCCACGAAACAACTTGAGCATATTGGTTAGGTTACTACCCCAACTTTTGTGTCTCGTTGTCTTTTTTCCTCTGCCTTAGGATCGATCCCATCAGGTTGTAACACAGAACTGTCATATCTTCTTTAGAAGTGTTGCAACTTGGCGGTAGAGCTTACCAGAACATGGATGCCCTAGGTAGGTCCTGGTTGCATTATGGTGTCCATGCTGTCTCTAACACACTGTAGGCTCGGGAGTCCTTATAGTCTTTCCTGAATATGAGTTTGAGCCTCATTTGCATGATTCTTCTTCGCTCTTGATCTCACCCTTAGGACTCCCAAAAAACTAACGGGTCTCCTTTTCATCCCCTTTCAGACCCTTTAAACATGAAAAGATTGCCAAGCGATCTTGTGGCCTTTCACGCTCGTTAAACTGAAATTTGAAGTCACGTCTGTCCAGTGGTAGTTTACCCCTTTTTCGGACCGGACGGTCAACTATACGAACAAAGGTATACTCTATGGAAATTCCGTTCTTTAGAAGAGTATTCTCAAGTATAATTTTATCCATTTTTCGGGCCTGAGGGACTAAACTTACGAAAAATAAACCCCCATGGAGTCCATAGTTAAGCTATTTCCAGACTCCCTAAAATTGAAAAGATTGCCGAGTGACCTTATTCTTTCACATTCGTTAAATTGGTCCAGAAGAATATTCCTGACGGAGTCCATAGTTAATCTTTTTTCAGACTCCTTAAAAATGAAAAAATGGCCGAGTGATCTTGTCCTTGTCACACTCGTTAAAATGGTTTTGAATCGACGTCTAATCGGTGCTAGTTTACCCCTTTTTCGAACCGACTAGACTATCTTCGAAAAAGGTAC
>ML791815.1:138118-158008 GCA_009831015.1 Picea engelmannii
AAAAAAAAAAAACAAATATACCCCAAAAAGAGGAAGGGAAAAGTATCTTGTTTATTGGCAGCATAATGAGTTGCCCTTGGATAAATCACATCTGTCCATTTGTTCATCAGACTATGGGATGTAGTATGACCTTAGGAAGATTTTCTCGCTATATAGAGTTGTGTCCTCCACCGTTTGGTTATTCTTCCAAACATATGGAGAGTTTGTGTTGCCTCCTGCTTCGTAGACTTATGATTAACATATATGCTGCCTAAGTCTCATCATTTGTCATGCTATTGTCCAAGGTAAGTTTGTCACTAAGCCTGAGTCGACCCCTCTGCAATATGTCTCTTGTTCGCATACCATGCCATCCTGAACATCCAATCAAGTCCTTGTTCGAAATCACTGAAGCCTTCAGTCCGATCATCAAGATTATCAAGTCCATGACCGACAATCCGTCGAAGACCTCTGGGTAGTGCAGTCGTACACTCATATTACACTCCTACCTGAGTTTTGAAGATTTTGAAGTTGTTGCTCGAGCTCTGAAGATCTCATCTCCAGCCATTAGGCCGAATCAGCTTCTGGAAGATGGATACTCTATATGTATATCTTTCTGATTTCGAGATGTAGCTCCGCTATGTATTGTTCGCGGCTACTCTTTATAGTTATTTGACATGGATCTACAGTGTATTTGATTGGTATCCATGGTTCTATTTTATCCCGAGCATGGGTATGCCCACCTCGATGAGACATTTGTTATTTTGCAGATGACACCTCCTGGTTCCTGATCCTTGGGATCAATCGTTCGACACATCAGTAAATATTGGTAATGTATTTCGTCCATCATATGCTCTTCTGACCTCACACATTAGGGGGCATCTGTTATAACCCTAAATTGTACCACACATGCTTACCTGGCATCAGGTCAACTCATATCCTTTCTTTTCCAAAAACACTGCTGAACAACTCTTTGAAAATCCTCTTGTATAAAAGCCCACGTGCCCTAACCCATTACTGCATGCGTGTACACGCTAGCTGACCCAAAACAACCAGCGTGAACCGACAAAAGCATGAAAAAAGGAAAGTTGCCGACGGAACAAAAAGCTATGGGTGAGTTAACTGAAACTCCCGGCCATGCATGGCTGAGGGTTCGTCCAAATACCTAGCTCCTTCTAGACTATAAAAGAAGGGGTAGGGGCACCATTTGGAGGAGGAAAAAATATAGCAAAGAAACTCTGCCCATTTACGTATTCCCATTGTCCCAACCCTTTAGCCTTTCCTAATGCCAAAGGAGATTCAAAGCAAAGTAGTTGAAGGACAGAAGAAGAGGAGCCCAGGATCAGGTTCAAGGAGTGGTGGCCGGTCTCAACTTTTGTAAGTTGACTCATTCAAAGTAATAAAGAAAATGCTTTTCCCGTCCCAATTCATGAACTTTTTATGGTTTGATTAGTTTATGTTTGGATTTCTAACCCGTTAGTATATAAGTAGTATGCATGCATAGTTGTTGCTTGTCTTGGATGCATGCCAGCTTTGGAAGGAGTATTGCGAACAAGTAATCAAGCACAACGGAGGATCGACATCAAACGCCGTGAATGAGGTAGGTTGATCTTTCCATGCATTTGCTAAGAAAAGGGGATTTAAATCTAGGGATGAAGGTAGAAAGTAATTTCTATTCGGTCATATCTGCATGCAAAGTCTGAACTCTATTTGCTAGTCCGTAGGGTGTTTTTTCCCAACAACACCCCTATATTATATTTACTTTCTTATGACTAACCCTCATAATTCCCAAAATTAGCAATAAATTTCTCGTACAACCTCATTGGTGCAATTCTCATATCTAAAAGAACCTTTAGATCATGTCCAATCTCTTCTAGAAACAATTCTAGCACATAATGAAAATTTTATTAAAGTCAAACAAGAAACAAAGCATATCATTTTTATTATCTATACATTCCTATGAAATAAACCTAAGAATAATTAAGTAGTTCATCACTGAATGATAGTTTCTAAAAACAACATGGCCTTTAACTCTCTTTCCACATGTTTATAATCAAAATTTGATATTACTTTTAATATTAATTCCATAAAACTTGGCTAAAATATGTCTAATGATGATGGTGTTGTAATTTGAAGTGTTAGTTTTGAAATCACTTTTAAAAATAGCCATAATGAGGTTTTCAGTGCAAGGATTATGGGTACTATGTTTGACTACTAAATTCAAAAGCCTATAAATGTGAGGGATAAGAATAAAGCTTCCAGCTTTTATAATTTCATACTAATTCCGTTCAATGTATTTATATTTCCCTTTTGCTAGGATCTTAATCCCAAATTCAATGTCATCCAAATTAAAAACATATTTATCTGTAATAAGTTTTTGAAAGTTCCCTTTAATATTAAGTTTTCATTAAAAAATATTAAGATATGAATTACAATCAAATATAGAGAATGTTTTGTTATTTTTGGTCTCCAAAATAATATAGGTTCTAATTTATAAAGGTGGAATGAAATTTCTTGCTTTATATTTACAAAGTGTTGTTTTTAATTTCATTAGTACTTTATAATTATTATTTTTTCCATGAAAAAAAAATTAATTTGATATTTTAAAGTAGAAAGAAAAATATGCATTTATGTTTCATTCTCAACACCTTCAAGACCAAAGGTCTCTATTGTCTGCTACCAAAAAGGTTCTCAACAAAAATATCCTAGTCTAAATATTATAGTTTTCCATACACACTTTCATCCTCTATCTATCATTGAAAGCACTAAAAAAAAAAAAAAACTTGCCTAAATAGGCATTTTGATAAAATAAAATAAAAAATACATCTTTCAAGAGAAAAAATATTAAGTTATGGCACTGGTCTTTTCCTACATTTCAATAAGGGGAGTCAATATATTTTGAAAGGAAATCTTTATAATTGAACACTTGTTCAAACAAAGCCTCTTCTTGCAAAAATAAGGCTTATTTACATAATATATCCACTTGAACATTGAATTCTCTCTCTCTCTCTCTCTCTCTCTCTCTCTCTCTCTATATATATATATATATATATATATATATATATATATATATATAACTTAAAGAGATTTCTAAAAAATTCAATTTCACCTCAAAAACCCTACTTATAATCGGGATTATGCCCATATTATTTATGTGACATGTTCCATTCTCCTTTTCCATTATCATATTTGAGTCTTCCATTACCTAGATTTTATCAATACATTTGTCAAGTGAAAATTTTAGAAGTAACCATAAGGTGAAGAGTTTAGCTATATTGTTTGTTACTTGTCTACTGCATGCTTGAAAGAAACATAACTATTTCCCTTCATATGCAAGATGCCACTAGCAACACATTTACTTGGAGTTCATTTGCATGCATCATCAAAAAAACCTTAAGACTTATTTTTGTCAAACTCTAGATCTTTTAAGATTCCATGACCTTTAAATTTTCTAGGTTTCCATAATCCTCTATAAGAAAATTTGATCTAATGGGCCACTTGTGCTAGATGAATATCCTTTCCTTGGAAAATTATACTATTTATTGATAGCTAAAGGACCCAAAGACAAACAATGGTAAATATTTGTGAGTAGCCACATATTTATCTATATGCCAATTTTCAAAGCATGATAGTAGTTCACCTTTTCCCACCTATTATTACAATTTGATATATTTGAAGTTTCATTGCAAACCCCCCATCATATGGGCATAAAACATATAGGTGATTTACAAATTCCTCGTTATTTTTACACTAAACACATCTTCCAAGGTCGTGTCGATTTCTCTTTGACCATTATCTCAAGTTAAAATTTTGTTGGACAACGAAAGACAAAAAAGTATCCCTGTCTTGAGAGGGCTATTGGGCTTCCAAGATTTTTCCCACCGCCATTTTTTCTCCACAACATATTCTTCCCCCATTTTAGCTACATAACCATGTGATCCAGATTTAGGAGTGGAACGAACTGATTAACAGACTGAATACAATAAACATAAAGATATGAAGAATAAAACATATATCCAATGAACAACATCTTTTATTGAATAAATGAAATAGGTTGAAACTGTAAAACTGTAGAACTGAAACACTTGCTCGAATGGTGGTATCTATATTTGAGAAGAGATGTGGCTGTTATGCACCTCCATCTGAGAAGAATGATTACAGTGAGGCTCCAGAGGCATTTTTTTTATATTAATCATGAATGCCTAAACCCTAGACATCCAAAAACCTAACCCTAGGAGGTGAAACACCAAAAGTCATGTGGGCCCCTATGGGTAAGTTGGTACCTCAAATTCCTGGGGTCGTAAATTTTGCATACGAACTTCCTTTTAGGTGCGTGATAGCCCATTGGAAAGGTGTTTTAGAGAACTACACATTACACTGTCAAACTCTGACTTCGTCTACATTTTGAATGTGGCGAGCCAAAAAAACATTGTTTAGGGCTCCAAAACGACCCTGGAAGTACATCAAGATGTGATGACCTGAAAACATACAAAATAAGCCAGTTGTATTAGGTGAGAGGCCACCAGTATCCACCTGGAATATGTGCAGGGATTGAGACAACCCAAGAAGTGTATAACCCACAATTACAAAGAAGTACATAAGAACGTGTTGAACTAAAAATGAACAAGAGGAGTTTGTTGGAATAGGTGCGTGGCCACCAATATCTACTTGGATCAATCCTCCTCCCTTAGGAAGAAATGGTCTCCATTGCATTGAGTTCCCCCATCAAGTGAGGAAAAGTATGCTAGATTTGGCTTCGAGTGAGCCACTTGCCTTAGTGTAGGAGCTGATATGACTTGACAACCTGATAAAGTTGGATCCTCTGCTGGCTAGCGCCCTTGACCTGTGTGTCCACTATCTGGTCAGTGGATGCTTGTTCCATGCAGTCAGGGTTGAGCTATTTTGGTGTCATTTGTTCTACGATCTCCGAGGTGTCCAATAATGGTGGAAAATATGGTTGAAGGAGGTCCACATTGAACACTGGGTGCAGGCCAAGGAAGGGTGGAGTGTTGAGCTCAAAAGAATTACTACCCACAATCTCGGTGATAGTTTAAGGACCATAACAAAGTGGGCGAAGATTCCGATGGTTCCCTGTGAGACTCTCCTTCTGCAAATTTAACCAGACTTTGTCGCCAACCTGAAATTGGTGTGGTACCTTGTGTTGATCATGGCTCTACTTGTACTTATAATTGGATTTCTGTAAAATCTCCTAGACCTATTGGTGGATGTGCTGAATCCACACAATGAATCTAGTGGCTTTGTCGATCTCAGACTCAACATGGGAAGAGTCTGTCTGGGTGGTGGAAAGAGGTAGTGCAACATCAATGGTACCCACGAGTTGGAATCCCAATCCCACTTGAAATCATCTATGACCGGTGGAGCTATGGAGATCCCTGTTGTAACTATGTTGAACATAGGGGAGAGTCTCTTCCCATGTACATGGATTATTAGAGTTTTACATTCGCATGATGTTCAAAATCATCTGATTAACGACCTTTGTTTGGTCATCTATTTGGGGGTGGAAAGTAGTGGATTTAGTGAGCTTGGTGTCCAATAGTGACTAGAGACTCGACCAAAATGTGTTGAGGAACCTGTTGTCCTGGTCGGAGATGATGGAATGTGGTATCCTAAAATGGACCCACACTCGTTTGAAGAATATCTTGGTAGTATCTACTGTTGTGATATTCTTCTTGTAGGCTGTGAGGATGGCCATCTTCAAAAACTGATCAACGACCACAAATACATAGTCATTGCCTTTCTTGGTGGACTGAAGACCAGACATGTAATCCATTGAGATGGATTTCCAAGGCTTCTTGGGAGTAGGAAGAGGGGTGTATAAGCCTTGCTTCTTGATGGTTGGATTGGAAATGACACAAGCAGTGCAAGATATGATATACTTGTTGATGTCCTGTCAAAGTGTTGGCCAATAAAAAATTTTCTGAGTAATGGACACAGTTTTCTCCATGCCAAAATGTCCTGCCATCCGACTATAGTGGGATCCCAAATCAGCTTTGCACGCTCGTTGGTAGGAACACAGAGATGGCCCAAATGGCATAATAGTCCATCCTGGATGTGAAAATCGGTGACAGTCATGCCTGTAACCAAGAGATGATAGGTAGTGGTGAATTCCAAATCTTGTTGATAAAGTTGGGGACACTGAGATGCCTCATGTCCACAGGAATGGAGCATAGTGGTGAGTGCAGCCACGAGAGGTCGATTGAGGTAGTCAGTGACATGATTTTAGATCCCTGTCTTATACTTGATGTTGAGATGGAATTGGTGCAGGTAGGTGGACCACTTCTAATGGAGGTCGTTCTACAATTTTCCCTTTGCTTGTATGAACTGCAGAGGCTTGTGATCAGTGTGGATGATCGTCTCCTTTCCCAGAATGTAATGTTTCCATTGATGATAGGCTTGTACAATGAAATACATTTCCTTGTCATAGGTGGGATATTTTTGGACAGTATCTGAGAGTGTCTCACTATGGTATGCCACCAGATGACCGTGTCGAGTGAGAACTGCACCTACAACATAGTCAGATGCACCAGTCTCAATCTCAAACGATTACTGCAGATCGAGAAAGGAGAGTACTAGAGCTAAGCACAAGCGATTCTTCAAATCATCGAATGCTCGTTGTTGTTCCTTCCCCCACACAAAATTTTCCCTTCCAGCTCCCTTGGTCACCTGGCTGAGGGCCCATGCAGTATGGGAGAATCCCAACACAAACCGTCAGTAGAATTTGGCCTGTCCAAAGAAGCTATGAAGCTCGGTTAGTGTGGTTGGGACTGGAAAGTCACAAATGACTTGTATCTTAGTTAGATAAACATGTACCCCATGTTCATCGACAATGTAGCCCAAGTATTGGACCCTGTTCATGCCAAAAGAGCATTTTTCCAAGTTGGCATATAGCTTGTGCTACCGCAGAGTGCTCAAAACCTGTTGAATATGTCGCATCTGCTCCTCCCAAGTTCTTTTGAAAATGAGGATGTCATGCAAATATACCACCACAAAAGAGTTGGTGAAGGGTCTCAATACATCATCCATCAACCTCATTAAAGAAGTGGTTGGTGCATTAGTTAATCTAAAGGGCATGACCAACCATTCGAAGAGACCTTATTTATATTTGAAGGTTGTATTCCATACATCAATTGGTTCTATGGGAACCTGGTGGTAGCCAGACTTTAGGTAAATCATGTTGAAGAACTTTTCCCCCTTGATTTGGTCAATAAGGTCATCAATCCTGGGAATTGGGTACTGGTTCCTGAATGTGATTTTGTTTAAGGCTCTATAATCAATGCAAAGTCACCAAGTCCCGCCCTTCTTATGCACCAGTACAATCAGGCTTCCGCAAGGAGAGGAGCTAGGTATGATGTGCCCCTTTTAAATAAGCTCTTGAATATGACGCATAATTTTGTCATTTTCCATCAACAAGTGACGATATACTGGTCCATTAGGTAGAGGTGCGTCGGGGGTCAGATCAATTGGATGCTTGACTTGGCAGTGCTTCGGTAGCCCGGTGGGTGAGGAGAAGATATCTTTGTATTCTTCCACGATCCTGTCCATTTTATTCTACTGCAAAGAGAGGCTTTGTGTAGAGGCCACGAATGTGGCAATGACCTTCTGCTTACTGTGAGCATGGATCACAAAGAAGACTAACTTCTTGATCTGTGAAATGAACTTACTCCATTGCTCAACAGAGATTAAAGAAATAGCGGTAGGCGACACTACCTTTGGTATCACTACTACATATTGAAAAATTTGTGATGACTACTTGCGATGAAAGTACCCTTTTGTCGTAAAATTCAAGAGAAAGAATTCAATTTTTCATTTTTTTTATAAATCCAGCCTGAATTTGTCACTCTTGCGATGAAACCATACGTTCGTTGCAAGCACGACGAACATGAAGATAGTGGATTGTTTTGGCTCTTTCTATGACCTTTGGTTATCATTGCAAGAGAAATGATAGCCATTGACTGTTACACTATTTGACAACGTCAACATTGACTGTTATACTCTTTGACAAATTCAACATTGATTTGGTCAACGTTCATCTCTCTTGCGACGAAAAAAATATCTATAAATATTTTGTGAATTAGAGATGTTACTACAATCTTGCTATAACAACGATGGTTCATAAAGAGTATTGTTATCACTGAAAATCGTCCACAACATTGCACACAATGGTTGAAGAAACACATAAATGGCAACAACAATTAGTCCACCTACATCACCAAAGTCCATCAAAAGGAAAAAAACTATGTAATTGGGTCAAAAATCAAAGTGCACAAATTCACCAAAGGAAGTGCGCGCACAGTGCACAACATGCGCGAGCCAACATAACCCTCAACGCGCAAAATGCATGACTGTCTATGAGAAAATATGAGCACTTCTATGAACGATGCATTTATGGATCTTTTTGGCCCCTCAAACACTTCTAGTCCGACCCCCAACATGATTTGAAACTCATATCTGATTGAAATCTAGCTTGGAGGATGGTTAAGGGCTAGAGGGTGCCCTAAAAGACCCCTTGTTCACACTATGAACCAATTACATTTTTCCATGAATGGATGCTATAAATAAGAGCCATGGGTGTGCTAAGAAACCAATATCTTCAAAGTATTTTTATGCTGCAAGAATTCTTCTTTGAGAATCCTCTTTTCTCTTTGAAGCCTTCAAGCACCATTGTAATAGGACATTCCACTCACCTCTTGAGGGAATAGGCATTATTTTTCTTCACCATTTGTCATTTATTCCATTGTATGAATATAAGAGCTCTAAATTAGGGACCTCAAGAGCCCTCCCAAGGAGGAAGAGGGGACTCATAAGTCCCCTCCTTTATCTACGGTTTTTTTCCTACTAATCTATTGATCCATTGGTAACGATATGGTGGTCATTGTTTGATTTTCATGGTTCTAAGTTTCTCAAGATTTCTAACATTTATTTCTTAGTTGTATTTATTTATTTTCATGTGTGTTTGGTTAGTCTAACCCACTCACAAACTTAAGTCTTGTTTAGCAAGCTTATCTAAACATGCAAGTGTTGTTGTTTTGCTCACCTAAGTGACAAAACCAACACAACAAATTGGCGACCATATTGGGAATCGGTATCAAATTCCTCCCTATTTGAGCCTTGAGAGCACTTCATTTTGATTGTTTTGACTTGAAGGTACCAAAACTGGCCTATCCCAACCTTCCAAAGTCAAATTTAGAGTCGAGGAAGGCGTATTTCACTTGGAAATTTCTCCCCCGACACGTGACAGTAAGTGCACGGCTTTTGAGGCCCATAGACGTGAAATGTACGCGAAAAAAACTTCATTACTCTATGCATTGTGCGCCCTCTACGCGCCTATCAGAACTGTAACCCACACATAAGTCCATTTTTTCAAAATTGTAAGGGTTTTTATGAATGGTTTGAAGGCCCCCAACCTTTAGATTTTTATTTTCATGCACTTTGTAAGGAAAATAAACTCCACTTAGAGTCCTTTCTCATAAGAAAGGTTATCTAAAATAGGCACTTAGGGGGTAAAAATAATCATTATTCTCCTCTTTTTCTTTGTTGCCACATGGATGGCTCATTTGGCTTTTAAAATTTTAAGTTGAAGTTGTTTCTTTCATACACAATCACCTACATTGGGACTAGAAGTTAATTTTAACCCTCAAGTATGCTCTTCACCCGCACCCTTGCGTGATCTCAAGAATCAGAAAGGTGGTTAAAAGGACACTTCATCTCCCTTAAAAATTCTTTATGAGAGGAAAAATCCCCCCTAGGGTTCCTCTTAGTTTTTTGAAATCATCTTAAAGCTTTGTAAGAGCCCATACATGCCCACATGTTTGCAATCTTAGGATAGTTTCTAAAAATTATTTCTTAGTTTATATCACAATCTACAAAAGTTTAAAGATCAAAGTAACAGGCCCATACATTCCCACATGTCTACAATTCTAGGATAGTTTCAAATCTTTCTTAGTATAGACAACTTTTTAGGGAGTTTGAAGGATTTGTAAGGACCCATATGTCCACATTGCTAGTTCTTTAGGGCTTTAAATATTCCGCAAGGTTGTACCAAAGACACATAGTAAGTTAGGTAAGAAGATTTGTAAGGACCACAAGAAGTCCACATGTTACAATCTTAGACTTAACTTATTAAAATATTTGCACACTTGTCACTTTATTGCACACAAAGCCACTCCTCACACACATATAATTTCTATTAGAATAATGGAGGCCGAAGTAGGTTTCTCCATAGGAATTTTGAAAGATCTGACTACTTCTTTGGAAATTATCCACACCAATTAATTCAAACGAGGTTGATCCATGACCCCAATCTCTCAGCCCACCACATCTAAAAAATTTCTAATAACGCACTAAATATTCCTTCACATGAGGTGGAAAAAAAAGTTTTTTAGTCTAGGTAGGATCTCGGGGGTAGGCATCCAAATAACCCCCCATTATCAAGTGCTCACATTTTCAAACAATAGAAGTTGAGAAATAGGGAACTTTCAAATCCTCCAAGTCAAGTGTTCCTACACCATAAGGCAGAGAGATACCCATGAATGTTCGAAGGCTGAGGTCCGGTTGTTCTATGCATCCCTCCTTGAGTCACCCAACTCTTGTGAGGGCATCCAACCCATGACCGATTTATGAGGCCGACAATCTAAATGTCGCACTTTGACCCGAATACTTAGTGGCCAAACTTGGGATATCCACCCAAGTGGTTATTGTGGGTTGCAATCTCACCTTGATCATATTTTGTGTGGCTATTGGGAAATATCGCCAACTCTTTTGGGATATGCACCCTCTACTCCTCATTATAACTGATTACTTCAACCTTCACTAGTTCCTCTTCCTGTGGCTTCAGACCCCACTGTTGAATTCTATTGGAAGGCCCAATGCTAATTGAGAGGAAGGATGATAGGACTTTAGGACATGAGAATTTATTTTTATTGTTCCCCCACACGGACAAAATCCACCTATCCACATGCTTGTTTATTTTACAGTTGGTTTATGTATGATGTTCATTTGATTACATGAAATTGTGAGTTATACTATCTTGTGAAGGTCAAAAATATATAAAAATATCTTGTTCATTTATTTCTTTCTTGTCACCATTTGCACACATTCACTTTTCTATCCAAAAACCATAGGGGAACCACATAATCCCCGTTGTTCTAGACGCTTGCAAAATCTCCCTCCTATTCTAGGACGAGTCCCTAGTCTTTCCAACTCACCAACTCAACCATCTCACACCCCAATGAGTGCTACTATTTTGGGATCAGATTTACTTTGTTCCACTTTTCTTGGGTCAAATTCCCAAGTCCATCCATCCATTAGTTCTCCTTCACAAGGAGGCAGGCGTCAAACATCTTCTCAAGGGAGAAGTACCACCGCACCAAATCCCTCTCCAGGGACAGGTCCACTACCTACTCACATGATGGCTGGAACTAATGCTCCGCCAAATCTCCCTATGTCATACTTGTCATCCCTCAACATTTCTGATTTGACCAAACTCACAAATGATCCCATTTTACATGACCCCACATGGCCCAATATGCCTACCAAACTACCTTCAGATATTCCAAAATTTGAAGGAAAACCGGGGGAATATCACACCAACCATGTTATGACATTTCACTTATGGTGCTCTTCAAACAACACCATGGACTATTCCATCCACTTGAGGTTATTTCAAAGAACTCTCATTTGCTCATCAGCCAAATGGTATGTGGACGAAAAATCAGGGTCCCATGTGACCTTTGAATCAATAGGCAAGGACCTTTTGTCCTTTTTCCAACTACCAGTTTGTCATGATACTGGCTTAGAAATTCTCTTTAAGTTCAAAAAAACCATTTCTATCCATATATCTAACCACATCCATGAATGGCATCGGTGACATAGTTTGTGAAAGAAGAAACCACCAAAGAACAACGTCTTGATTGGTGTCTCAAATCCCTCATCTCTGTTATTGCCAAGGATGTAGCATCCACTTTTCCTGTGTTAGAAGAGGAATCCATCATCAAGGCCCAATAGTTTGACCTCATCTATGCTCAGTCAGGTTACTTATACATGGTATTTCTTGATGCACCTCGACCCATACCATTCGGTTAGGACAAACCTGGGATGTCCCACGTTGTAGATTGGTTGATTGGTTCTATGACCCATATCAACAATTATGGTCACCTGTCACCCACTTATGGGGCACATATGTATCCACAACCATATGGAGGGATGTCTTATTACCCTCCCCTCGCTCACCAACAGTCGTATCCTATTGTTCCCCCTCCACCATTCGGTGGACCCCCACCGGTACCCATGATGCATTCGGTCTCTCAACCAAGTACAAATTCACCCTCAACCCTCGCATATAACCTCAAGAGTAGTGGAAGTGCTTCAAATTCCTACATGCCATATGGATCGTCTCCTAAAAAAAATCCATATTTTCCATTTCCTGGTCCTCCACATTCAGTTATTCCTCCACTAGGACAACCACATGCCAATGTTAACTTTGTCCAACCCTCTCCCATTCAACAACTTCAAACTTTTGAACAACTGAATACAGAAAATCTGGCCCATTCGTTGAATAATGCCAAGAAGAAAGGGAAAAACTGAAACAATAACAACATGGGACCCAGAGGAAATAACCCCCAACAAAACCATCCCGCTGGGGGAAACCAGAATCAAGGCAACCAAAATCCCCAAGGGGGAACCAATAATAATCAACCACGATAAGGGAAGAACAATAATCTCAGAACTAACTTCCCTTGCACTCTATGTAGTGAGTATGGAAATTATACACACCACTGCCCCCAAATTGTCGATTTCAAATAGATGAAAGAATCCATGAACGCAAAATGTCCTCCAGTGTCACCTACCCCTCAACATGACCCACAACATTATTTGCAACTTCCACCTCTGGTTGTTTTGAAAAACCCTATTCCACACCAAGGTTTGATGAATATCCAATAAGAAGTACACCCTGCCCCACCCCAAATGGGGTAGTATCAAAACCCAGGTCCCAATCAACCTGGAAATCTGGTTGATCGAAATATCCTCCTTACCAATGAAGAAGAGGTTCTTCTGCAAACATGTGATCACCAATATGATGTTCCCCTTGAATCTACCCCAACCACCCTAGAAGTGTCTGTAGCTACATCCAGACAACTATTGATGATTCCACGTGCTAACACTGAACCAAACCCTTGTATACCTCGTATGTCGTTACGACGAAATGTACATAACCATCATGCTAGGGAAACCCATAACTACAGTCTGGTCAGCGACTTAACACAGTCTCCAACAACCATGTTTGTATTGGAGGTCCTCCAAACCTATCCAACTTAGCGGAAACCATTAATTTCCACTTTGGGGGCATTCGATCCAGATGATACTCGACTCATCACTTTCGATCTAGATAGCGAAGAGCCACACCTCCCCACCTTGCTATCTTTTCAAATACCAGTTAATATTTGGAACATCATAGTTCATCAGTGTATCATTGATGAAGGTGCATCCACATGTATCATTTCCAAAGTAGTATGGAAAAAACTTGCCTCACATGAGCTAGTCCCATCTACCATTACCCTATTAGCTTACGACGGTCGCCCATTGTCCCCCGAAGGGCTCTTCCAAAATGTCCCTCTAGAACTTGGGGGAAAAACCATTCTCATCGAAATTGAAGTTAATGATGCCCCACTTGATTACAATATCTTTTTCGGATGTAGCTACATGTACGCTATGAAGGCGGTAGCCTCTTCTATGTTTCGAACGATGATGTTGCCCCACAACGAGAAAATCATCACCATCGACCAACTCACACATTACGAGCCTAATCATTCTGCCAACATTGATAACATTCTCCACCTTGTCCGCACTAGCTCATATGATTTTTCGTTCATCGACACGGGTCCCAGAATTTTCAAGGACCCATCCTTGTTGGGGGAGTATCATGGAGCACCACCTCTACAACACCCGTCAACACAAGTGTGTGTAGTATCTTCTAATGGAATAGATATCGAAGACAATACTCTTCCCACCGAGGCCCCTCCCCACATCGAAGTTCCACCAGTTGGAGAACTATTACCTCAGGAGTTCCCTAAGCACCCCACTGCACCACATATCCCATTCCACACCCCCCCCCCTCTAGTAGAAAATCCCAGTTTGGGAGACAATACCCAAAGCCATTACCCAAATGCACTTTTTCTACCCCCCACTTGGAGTCCAAGCATTCCGGGTAGCTGCTACTCTCACCCTTCCAAACATGGTTCTTTCCATCCTTGTATGGTATCTGAATCCACTCGTGATGGTCCCTACACCATCTCTCCCTCCTTAGATAGGGGGATTACCAATGCATATCCCAGTACAAGATTCTGCCACACCACCCCCACCCCCAACCAGCAACAATACCACCACCATTTAGGGTAGATTAAATAATACTGATCCCACAACTCCACTTCCTCCATGAGCTCAACCTCCTTGCACACTATGAGAAAGAGAAGGACACTGCACTAACAGATGTCCTACTCTTCCCGATTTACGAAATCTGATCCAACTCCCTAGAGAAACCACATTAGTCGCCACTCCACCAGGTACATCCACTGCTACTACAGAGTCCTCAACCACACACAATAAAGGGTTGCGAACCAAATTCTCTTATGCCATTTGTTCATAATATGGCCACTACAATGATCATTTCCCCGTTCTACCTTAGTTTCACCAAACGTTAGTTGCAATACAACAAACATATCATCCACTCCCTATCAAGGCTCACATTACCGATATTCGATATATTTCATCATCAGTCCCCAAGCGATCGAGGTACCATCCACAATATCAGGACATTTAATTTATGTCCAACGGTCCCTCACACCCTATACACGATATCCCGTCTACATCCTCACTAGTTGAGTACAATAACACTTACCCATTGACAGTTCCCCCTGTCACTTCCCAGGACCCCCTATATTCCCGCATTTTTCACTGGAATGCGCTCCATCATCAAGAACTTTTCCTTTCACAGAAGGCCTTTCACCCTCCTATCCAAGATTCCATGTGCCTAATCAAAACCAAGGATTTTATTCCTTTACGACATATAGGCTGGTTCAACAAACCTATCCCTACCCTAGATACTTTTGAAGAAGGCAACATGGCCATCATCTCCCCCACCATCAAAGTTGACATTTCCATTAAACCGAGAATCATAGAAGAAATCACCATTGGTGTCACATGCTCCCCTGAAGAACTCATTGCTTACAAATCTCTCTTTGAAGAATACTGAGATATTTTTTCCTGGTCATATATGGAGATGCCTGAACTCAATCCTTCTATAGTCGAACATCACATCAACACTTGGCCAAATGTCGCCCCTGTTCGTCAAAAGCAACGCCCCCCTTCACCCATCCAAAGTTGCGGCTATCAAAGTCAAAATTGTCAAGTTACGCATTGTCGGGTTCATTTATTTCATTGCGTACACTTCGTAGGTTTCCAATCCCGTCCCCATTAACAAAAAAAGGGCATTATTCACGTCTGTACAAACTTTCACGATATCTACCACACTTGTCCCAAAGATAAATTTCCAACCCCTTTCATCGACCAAAACATCGATGACTGTGATGACAAATCAATACAAAACTGCTTTTACTACCCCTTGGGGTACCTTTTCTTATCCTGCCATGCCTTTTGGAATAAAAAATGGCGATGTTACATTTCAACGGGCCATTACGTATGATTTTCATGATCTTTCTTGCATCATCCTTTCTTATTTGGACGACCTCACTGCTCGATCCAAAAAGTGAACCCAACATTTAGACAACTGATGCATCGTTTTCCAACAATGTCACCAGTTCAATATCCGCTTGAACCCCCTCAAGTGTGTATTTTTTATCACCGTCGGATGCCTCCTCGGGTTCATTGTTTCCCAACACAGAATCATTGTGTATCCCCTTAAGGTCCAATCTATCAAGCGTGGGTAAACCCACGAGGCGACATCCCTTTCCCGTTACATCAACCCAAAACCCTAAAATGGACCCAAAAATAGGTCTTGCTTCCTTAATTTCCACTTCGCGTTGCACTCCTTCCTTGGCAAGCTGTCACAGTCCCAAAAGTGGTCAAATATGAACAAGTATTCTTCAAAACTTGGTCAAGGGCCAATAGGCCCCCAACACTCACCTGTGACTCATCCCGAGTCACTCAGGTCTGACCAATTCTGCTTCGAACACCTCGAGCTTGGCTCGAGTTGCTTCGACCTACTGCAGTGTGATAGTCTCTTGTTCAGTAAATTCCTGGATTATTGTGTCATTGAGCGGTCCTTCCAGGCATTGTTCTATAGTGATGACACCTTGTTCAAGTTCATCTCCCTGGCTTTCAAGTTCGGTGAACAATTGGCATGCCTTCTCTTGGAGTGGTTGTAGTTGTTGAGAGACTTCCATTACTTTACTTTGCAGCGTGTGTACTTGTTGTTGGGTTGTGCGTTGTTTTGCGAACCTCTTCATTCTTTCGATTGGGGTCACGAACTTCAGCTGCGCTTGTAGCACATATGCATGCTACTTTTCTTCTTGGATTTGTGCCTCCAATGTTTGCAATTCTGGATGCACTGCGAGGGTTTCATAAGTCTGGGGGCTTCTAGTGCTTAGCTACCTACATTCTGAATCCAAGGTTTTTAATCGGTCGACTGTGCTTCGGGCAGTGGCCTCTCTTAGATCTCTTATCTCTTAGGGTGTCTCAGGCATGGTGCGGAGCTCCATATTTGTGATGTGCTGTTGAAGTTTTTGGATTACTTCTTCTAGTTGGGTCACCTATTGTGGGAGACGATCTTCCATATTCACTTCTATGATCGTCATAGAGCATAGTGCTTTGGGAACTTTTTCCTGTACTTCAAGTTGCTCTGCTAGAAACTGGTGCTTGCTCAGTTGTAACTGTGCTTTTTCCTCCTGCCACTTTTCTTGTAAGGAAATATGCTCATGTTCTTCCTTCCTCCATTGTAATCCATGTGCGCTCTGTTCTTGCACCAAATCCTGGGTGGCTTGCGTTATGTCTTCTTGAGCTCTTCGAAGGCGAGCTTCGATTTTCTCGGTGATTTGGTGTAATTGAGTGGGCTCATCGCCTGTTCCTGGTATTTCCATTATTAAGGGCACCGTAGAAACTGCTTGGCTGGACTGGAGTGCTTGCTGCACTTCTTTGAGTTCGCCCGTGATTTGGCGGAATAGGTCCTCCTGCTTTGCTTCTTTCTTTTCTGCGATCTCTAGTGAAACATCATTCAGTGCGACAATTAAGAAGTCAAAATAATCTGGGGTAAGGGTAGTTTTAATCATGGTATGGGTGGCCTTAGCTTTCTTTCAAGATGAGGATTTGGGTCGGGTAATCTTCCTTTTCTTGGATGGATCTTCCTCATCTCTAGGCGGAGTAACCTCGCCTTTGTTCTGCTAAACTTCTGTGCCCCCTAGTTCTTCGTCATCACCTCCCTTCATAGGTGAGAGAGAAGCAGTCTTCGTGGATGCACTGTGGATATCTTGAACTTCCACATCCTTCTTATTCTTGCACGGTCCTGGTGTATCCGACATAGCTTCAGGGCTATCTACGCTAGACATCTATGTGGGTTCTGTTGCAACAAGGAGGTCTACCGAACATTCCTTAGTAATCTCCTCCAAGTCATCTTCAACGTTCCTTGATAATACTTCTTCTGTATCAAAAATAGGTAACTTGATCTTTTGCGGATCCTCAAGTGTTCTCTTAGCTTCGACATCGGGGTTGCTAATATTAAATATCTACGATCTGCTCTTCTGTTCTTCAATTAAGTGGACGATCCTTTTGGTCATAAAGTCTTTTAACTCTTGCTTCTTCTGTTTCAAAACCTTTTCTACCTCTTTTCTTCTGGCTTGTTCTCTATAAATCCAAGGTTTTCCTATGAGCATGGTAAATGGGGCATTGTCTTCAACAAATTTAATGATCTCAAAGTCTTCCTCTGTCGAAGTTCCATTGATAGTCATAGGTATCCGGGCGAGCCTTACACATAGGTTTACTAGCTTTCCTCTAAATAAATGTGTTCCTCCTAGGGAAGGGATCATGGCAGGATTTCCTATAGCTTCCCAAGTTCTTTCTGGCATAATGTTCACTTGTGTTTCTTCATCAAGAGTACAGTCAATGTCAAAGTCCCCTATTCTTGCTTTGATTTGCTTCTTTTCTTTGAAGATCTTCAATAGACTAACATGTCGGTGGTCATTCAAGGTATCTTTCATCTATAGCAATATCTTTTCTGATTCTTTCTGGGTTTCTGCTATAATCTTGGTCTCTTGAGCTCCTTCAGGTTTTGCTTGCTCCATATTCAACTTCTCAAGCCTATCAATCATTCTAGAGAAATCCAATACTTCATGGTCGATAGCCTTACAACAGAGGCAACTAGGTCTTCTCCCAGGGCATTCATGAGCAAGATGTCCCTATCTTCTGCAAGTATAACAGAGGGTTAATCATTTCTTTCTTTTAGATGTTCCCCAACTCCTTCTGTACTACGCACCAGGATCATGGTGGCTACCCAGCAAAAAACTCTTTCTAGGATCCTGCATCCACTTGTTAGTCCAAACATTCTTTCGATGCATAGGTATAACATATATATCATTATACTTATCAGATCTATTCATATCAAACTTTATTTTATCTATTAATGCCCTAGTTTTGAATCTAGGACAGAATCTATCAAACATACCTAGATCCATGCTTTAAAAAAAAAAAAAAAAATCACTTATCTTGCTTCTATAGAGCACAAAGCTTCCAAGTCTAAAAACTTTTGACTATTCTTACTGTTATCAGAGCACAGAGCTTACAGATCTTACCTCTTTTCTGCAGATCTTACCTTTTTCCTTCAGAAATTTCCACTTTTACTTTTCTTTAAGCATAGAGTGTTCAGATATCACTTCTTTTCTTTGGTATCAACCTCTTTCTTGCAAATCTGACCTTTTCCCTTCAGATCTGACCTATTTTTCTATAGATTTGACCTTTTCCCTTCAGATCTGACCTCTTTTTCTCGGCACAGATCTTTTTAGGTCAAGTAGAATACTGCGCACTAGGGCAACAGATCTACGCACAAAGCTTAGTTCGCACAAATATTTTTCTTTTTTTGTTCCCAACAATCACAGTTCTGGTCCCAGCAACGAAACCATTTGTTGGCACAGGGGTAGACCTAGGGTTCAACACTCAAGAGCGCACCAAAAAAACCCTAGATACCGACCCTTTTGACAACACTTGCGAAGCAAATGCAGTCTCACCCGAGGTAGAAGCAGGGCTGGTTGCAAGACTCAGGTGTTTTCAACCTTAGCTGGGACACATATATGTGATTATCTTGCTTACAACGCACTTAGAATCAGTTATTCCTTAACATACATTCATTAATACACTTCACAAAAAGCACAGAGCATCGCAGTAATTACTCAGATCTGTCACTTAGCAACGATAAACAGGTTATACCGAATAGATTAAGCACTTAGCATCTTATTGTTGATTAAGGTTGGTTGTCATTGATGTCAACCCTTGAAGAAAGCCCCGTAGCACAAAGGATTGGGTAATGGACCCAATATTGTTTGATGTAAATATGACTCATTATTGTTTTGTCATGGTTGATAAGAAGTAAATATGGATGAACTCCAAAGTGGTCCCCTTATGGTGAAATCCCTCAGGAGAAGACGCTTTGTGGAGTAAAAGAACCCATGCTTAATTGTGGAATAATGAGATGAAGGAAAGTGATTTTGTCAGGGAAAATATCCTAGATGGATAGTTCTTGTCATTTCATTTTCGGTGGTATGTGGAACGTCACATAATTCCTCACGGTTAGAGAGTTATGGCCATGAGAAGTTGGAGACCCTAGGTTTGGGTAATGGACCCAAGTTTGTTTGATGGGTAACGGTATGATTTATGATATATTTTTAGATAATACTA
>ML791815.1:166013-203664 GCA_009831015.1 Picea engelmannii
ATAAATTATTTCAATAATAAATTTAATGGAGAAATTAGAAGTGGACCCAACCCTAAAATAATGAAAGTGGGCCAAGTGACCTAGAAGATGTTTTTAAGGAAGCTACTTGGAGAGTATAAATAAGAGGCAAGGTTCTCTCATTTGAATCACACTTGAGAATATTGAATATCTATATGTGTTTGAGGTAACCAAGGATATCTAAACCGGAATTCTGAGTGAAGGTGAAGAAAAGAAGGCCGAAATGCAAGGAAGGATAAATTCTTTTGATGGTGTTTTCTAAGGTATGTTATTTACAGGTCATCTCACCATTTTCATTAAAAAAAAATTCTATAATGATTTAGACCATGAAATTGCTATGCAAGTGAGAAAACATATCCAAGTATCTGTGGAAAAAAATTCATCTTGTGGGTCGTTGTATTTTGGGAGTTACACTTTTGGGAGTTAGCATGATTTTTTCATCAGTCAAAAATATGTAGCAAGTTTATTGTTGTTGTTGTAAAACAAATCACCCATTTTGATAAAAAAAAGAAGGTGTCTTATTGTTGAAATACAAGGAATGGTCATTTACTTCTTACTTCCATTGGTTTCTCTCTTTCATTCTCTGCATATTTTTTATTGTGCAACATTTAATTCTTGTTTGCCACTATATTATGTTGTTGTATTTTCAACTTTGCATATTGAATTGTGGATCAATGATGAAGGTAGTTTGATATATTCTCACTTGGAATGGGTAGTAGAACTTGAGGATTGGAATTATTAATACATTATTATAACATTTATTCAAATAAGGTGAAAAATATTGGAAGAAGTGGTCTCATCTGCAGATATAGTTCTCCTTAAACTTTCATGACAAATCAGTTATTGCCAAAGCACAATCAACTATTAGACCTGAAATTATTGACAAGTGTAGCAACCAAAATCTTATTTTAGGTGGCAGGATTGGATGTGGGGTGGTGTCAATCCCTTCCATGGAACTATCTTAAGTGGTGGTATTATAAACTTCTCCCTCCTTCCTCCATTGGCTCAATTCCTCCAGTTGTGGGTTCTACGTTTTTGATTATTCATTCTACTATGAATGAAAACCATGTCCTTTTCTGAACCTTAGGAATTATTATGTTGAGCATTCCTCTAGCTCCTCTTTTCCTCATAGGTTGAACTCTCCTTATTGGGGCAGAACTACCAATAATTTCTACATCATTTTCATGGGAAGCCTCTTGGTTTTGTTATAACTCACCTGAAGATTTCTCTTTACCTTGTTCAAGTACTAAAACTTCCTTTATTCCTACAACCTTTGTTACAACTTATTCTACCCTTGTAGCTAGTGTTGCGACTTCTTCTACCCTTGTAGCATGTGTTTTGTCTTCTTATGTCCCTCTTGATCTTGGCCCTTCTGGTATCATTGTTTACCCTCTTTCTTCCAACTATGGGGGAGGGCCTACAAGGTTTCCCCATGTGCAACCTCCTTTCTCTAGTGCATGTGTCACAATGAGCTTAATGAGCCCATGATGAAAGGAAGGTCTTTGGCTTCTTATCCTTCTGAATTCTCTGTGCCATTTGTTGTGGGATCTTCTTAAGAAAGAAAGGAAGATTGACTAACCTCTGACGTTGTAGGTGATTTGGGAGCTTCAAACGGTACCAAAATATGATATCATGTCAACCTTCATAGGTAAAGTACTTCTAGACAAGGTAAGAAACATTTTTCCCAAGGCGGAGGTAAATATTTTCTATTGAACCCATTTCCTTTCTTCACCAAGTCCTCACCCTCTTGAAAGAAGTTATATTTTATAGATGGTATTGGTATCTTTCGGGAGAACCATCGTTATCCTTCCTGTGGTAGCCCTGTCACTGTAGATATCATTTCCTCATCCATTGGAATTGGGATTCCTTTGACTTCAGTTCTGTTATCTTGCAGATTTAGTGCAAATTCCAAAAATGACAGGTCAAGCCCACCTAAGACTTCACAATTGTAGTCCAAACCCTTGAAAAAAAGTAAAATGTCACACTATCACCTCCCCTTTTATTAAGGAGATGAAGTTCCAAGAAGACATTTGTTTATCTGTGAAAAATTCTAAGATTCGTAGTGCAACTGACATACATTGAGAATATTTTTTCACTTTATCACCAATGTTTGTATAACAAAATATTGATTGGTAACATCAATTACCAATCAAATCATGTTGCTTAACTTTAAGTTCAATAAAACCATTATTATCATTAGTGTAATACCCATGTTTCCCCCAGATTGTAAATATAACTCTAGTTTGTTAAAAGACTATGGGAAAACTGATTATGTGTGGATGTTGGAATTGATGAACATTTTGTTAAAGAAGGTAATGTATATATTTATGTTACTAAATAAAATGGAAGATGTTGCATAATTTTTGAAGGGGTTTCCAAGGTATATCATGATGCATGAGAGAGATGGTGAGGGGAACCAATAATGGTTGAGATGACCCCTACCAGACCATTACTCCACTGGATTTAAATTGTTCAAACCAAGAATAGTCCTCTGACCTAGAGAATTTAATTACCAGTCAAGATGGTAGTTTGGAAGTCTTCCTCAAGAGTCAATGAGGAGATGGGAATATGACCCATATGGAAACTTCTTGACCTCACCCATGAAATTGGTAATTGGACCTACAAAATCTTGTTGAGGGAGGAAAGAAAATGAAGGAAAATCGTGGGCAGAGGGAGAGGATGAAGAGGAATGGGTCTGGTGAACATTTTTTAAGAGGGAGAGCATGTGCATCTCTCTGGTTCTGAAGAGAACTTAAAAAAAAAATTGATTCTAGGTATAGGAATTGTTGGGTAGTGTTTTCTAGCCAGGATGATAAATGAGGTTGCAGAGAAGATGGGTGATCGAGGATGCACTCATTGCAAACCCCCTTTCTTGGTGGAGAGAAAATTGATCTGACAATTTGTTGTGGGAAGAGGATAATGATCTATGTCCCTGGATGTTGCTGAAAAAAAGGAAGAATCTTTCTCAGAGCATCATGATCTAGCTAGGGGGTGGTAAGTGGTAAATCCTTCCAAGATTTATTGTGCCTATAGTTGGGTGGAAAAGGGCACCCCTTTCAACAATTGCAACACTTTCTAGGTTCTAGATAAGTGTTTCTCTAAGCCTTGTATTTTTCTCGATTAGTTTCTCTTTTAATATGAATTCTATGAATTTTATGAATGGTGGAGTTATATGTTGTTTAAATAAGAGAACTTGTGATGATGACATGATAGTGACTGAGAAATATGAAGTGGAGTCTGAAAATCACCTCTATTGCTAATTTTACCTTCTACCTATACATGTCTAGAGAAAGAAAGTGTTAGTTACATTTAGCCATTCATATTTGGAATAGAATGTGGGTGAATCACCTGCAGAAGCATGTGTGTGTGTAAACCTGAGTATAGAAAGGAGATAACAAGTGTTCTAGAGAAATGAAAATTTAGCCTCTGTTAAATCAGTTCAGGACTTAGGTGAAATATGAGTAAGCTTCAAGTTAAATACTATTTTAACCTATCTCCTTACTCAGTTGTTTGTGTTTTAAAGGAAGAATTATGGGTGTAATTGTTAAGGTTGATCTACATTTACAACCCATCTTATGTTTCTAATGAGAACAGAGAAAACAACTAGAACCTTTACAAAAATTTAAAAAGAAAGAGATAAACTTTCTGCCTAAGACTAATTATGATCTAAAGGTGCTCTGGAGTTCTATATTAGAATCCTTAGTAAATAATAGACTTCAGAATTGTATTTGGGCTTTAAGAAAATAGTTCAAATATTATTAAACATTAAAATTCATTATAAATGAGGAATTTCCTAAATTTGTTAAAATACAAATGATCCAAAAACCTCATTTGAACTTTAAGAAATGTTTATGCTAATTTTGGGCATTAATAAACAATTATGTTAAACTTGTGTTGAATTTCCTACAAATTTGGGAGGGATCCCTTAATTTTGGTGGGCAATAAATTCTAGTAGAAATACTAAATTTACTATGGAGGAAATTCTTGTCTTAGGACCAATTGCCTTAAATCTAGGTAAGAAAAGTAAAGTGGAAATTATAAACCATATTTTAAATGGATAAAATCCCCCCTGAATATGATTTTATTTTAAATAGGAAATGGTTTTTTTCATTTCCTTTTAATTACAGGTTAATTAAATAAAACTTCAAATTAAACCTCACCAAAATTTTAATACCACGGAAATGGTTATATATATATATATATATATATATATATATATATATATATATATATATATATATATATATATATATATATATATATATTAATAAACCCATAATTGGTTGTTGTGATATCATAATTATTAAGTACAAAATTTAATGGGCTTATGGTATTATAATATATCATACTATTATAAAATCCTTACATAGACGATGTCAACATTTTTCCAAATAATTATATTATACACATTTTATAACCCATGTGTGTGGGACCACTTTGAGGCTTCACGAATCAAGGGCACTGGGAGGATTGAGGAATGGAGAGTGTGTTAAAGAGACAAAGTAGTTGACCTGGAGTTTCTCCCCCATTCCAATATTAAAATACAATATTGGGGATTTATTAAACATGGGCATAATTCTAGAGGCATTTTCTAATAAATTTATTATAATAATAAAAAGTTTATTAGAATAATATTTGCAAGTGGACTAGGAAAATCCTTTTCCTTTTTTAAATTTAATAATTAATGCGTAACATGTATAAGGGTGGACCCTTCGAGACTCTGAGATTTTGAGACTTCGGGACTCCAGGATGTTTGGGGTGATAGATTATATGAGAAAGAATGGACAAGGCCAAAACCTACTTCATGTATTCCAATGTTATAATAAACATTAAATGTAATTAATTATATTATATGGTAATATAATTAATCATATGCGCATAAAGGTATAATATAAGTGGGACCCTCTCCATAGCTTCGGTATTCGGGAGTTCTAGGTATGTTCATAAAAGCATGGAGAGGAATTACGTCGAAGTCCAGAGACTTAGGTGTTAATTGATATTAATAACCTGGAGTGTCTCTTTGATATATTTAATTATATTATAATATAATGTATTATGATTATATTATAATATAATTAATAAAATAAAAAAATTAGTAATATGATTTGACTATGAGTTAATGTGACAGGGCTTTAATATAATGATTAAAACTAATGTGCCCCGAATTGTGGGATTCCCGAGGTGAAAGGGAAGTAATCATTGGTTTTAATGGATTGGTAATTTAGGCCAAGTAAAAATGGAATTTAAAGGGTTAATTAATTTTAATGAAGATTAATTATCCCTAATAGCATAAAAACCTCATAATAAATACTCAACACCTTGAAAAAGAGACAAATTAAGATAAGAAGCCTCTTCGAGGGGGAAACCTCCTTATACATCATATGAATTCACAAATACAAGATGATTCCAAATGAAAGGGTCTCGTTGGTATATATAGGAGACAAGGAGGTACAATTACAACTAATGGACCCAAGTCGACATAAATAAAATTACAATACTAATGTAATGTGCCCCAATTAAGGGGTAATGTGCTACGATTTAGGGCTTAACATGACCCTCCCCTTCAAAAAAGTGTTTTCCTCAGTGCTTGAGTAGTTCTAGATGCTTATGTATAAAAGACTCATCTTCCCACATGGAATCTTTAGCAAGTAGTTTCTTCCACTTAATGAGATAGTTTGAAATTGATCTATTCCTCATCTGGAGAATTCTTATGTCAGTCATAGCTTCAGGCTTCAATATGATTTTTCCTTCCTTGTCAAGTTCTGGAAATATAGTTTGAACTGGGATCTTTTCACCTATAAACTTCTTTAAGCATGAAACATGAAAAACTAGGTGTACTCGTGAATATGCAGGTAGCTCCAATTTGTATTCCATAGTACCAATATTTTGTAACAACTTATAAGGGACATAGTACTTCTGTGATAATTTATTATCCTTCTTAGCTTGTTTTAGGGACATATGTTTGTATGGTTGTAGTATTAAAAATACATAATCCCCTAATTCAAAACTTCTTTCACTAAGATGTTGATCTACTTGGTTTTTCATGTGATTATGTTCCATGGCCAGGTTTTCCTTTAAGAGTTGGACAACTTGTTGTTGATTCTCGATGTGATCTTCCACTTCTTGAACCTTAGATTTTTCTTTTAGAGAATAAGTGATGGATGATGGGTGATATCCATAAAGCACCATAAATGGTGTCATTTTTTTTGCAGTATGAAAGGAAGTGTTATACCACCATTCTGCCAAGGGTAACCACTTGAACCATTTTGTTTGTTTATCAGAGACAAAGCAATGAAGGTAGCCTTCCAAATTTTTTTTTTCTATCTCAAATTGTCCATAAGATTGAGGATGATAAGATGATCTATGAGCCAATTGAGTACCGAAGCAAAAAAATAATTATGTCCAAAAATTTCTAATGAAGATAGGATCTCTTCCACTTACAATAATCTTTGGGTTTCCATGTAGATTTTGAACTGTCTCCATGAATGTGGTAGCAACTATATTGGATTTGAAAGGATGAGCGAGTGCACAAAAGTGTGCGTACTTGGTAAGCCTATCAACAATCACCATGATGACACTCTTTCCTTCAGACTTCGGTAAACCTGTGATGAAATCAATGGAAACCCCCTCCCAACGTTGACTTGGAATGGCTAATTGTTGTAAAAGACCTGGGGTCTTAATTGTTTCCACCTTATTTTTTTGGAAAATCAAACATTGTGCCACAAACCTTTGAACACCATTTTTAAGGCCATCCCAAAAACATTCCCTCTTGACCATGTGATAGGTTTTCAAAAATCTTGAGTGCCCTCCTACTAGAGAGGTGTGCAATTCCAAAAGTACGTTTTGTTTGATTTGAGAGTTCTTACATAAATATAAGTGATTTTTGTACCATACTGAATAAGTTTTCCATGTAAATGTATCGAATGCACTAGAATCCTGTTGAAATCTTTGAATGAGATTCCGCACTTCTTCGTCATTCTTCCATTCATCCCTTGCTTCTGTTATCCAATTAGGTTGGATGATAGAGATAGCATAGAGAAATGCCTCAACATATTCATCCTTTCTTGAGAGTACATCTGCCACAACATTTTTCTTCCCTTTTTTGTATATGATTTCAAAGTCATAACCCAACATCTTGGTCACCCATTTTTCTTGCTCTTCTGAAGATAGTCTTTGTTCCAAGAAGTATTTAAGATTGTCTTTATTATTTTGACCTTGAAGTGACTACCTATTAGGTAATGGCGCCATTGCTTCAATTCATGTAATACTTCCATCATTTCCTTCTCATAAATGGGTTTGTGTAAGTCCTTTCCCTTAAGTGGTCGACTTTCAAAAGTAACGAGCCTTCCTTCTTGCATTAGAATAGCACCAATGCCATTTCCCAAGGCATCACATTCCACAATAAAGTTTTTTGTGAAGTCTGGTGTGGTCAATACAAGAGCTTTGCACATTACCTCTTTATGTTGTTCAAAAGCTTGAGTTGCCTCTGGAGTCCATGAAAATGAATCCTTATTAGTTAATGTAGTTAAAGGTATTTTTATTATTCCATAGTTCTGAACAAACTTGCAGTAGTAACCTGTCAAACCTAAAAATCCTCTAAGATTCTTCAATGTTTTGGGAATCGACCAGTCCATCATGGATTTAATATTGTTAGGTTCTACCTTGACACCTTCACGAGATAAAATATGACCCAAATACTCTACCTGATTCACCCCAAAGAAACATTTGGAAGGTTTGGGATATAGTTATTACTCATTTAGTAGTTGTAGCACCCTATCAACATGTCGAACATGATCTTCCAAATACTTGTTATAGATTAGTATATCATCAAAAAATACTAACACAAATTATTGAAGGAAGGGCTTGAAAATGGAATTCATCAACCCTTGGAAAGTGGAAGGTGCATTCGTAAGGAAAAAAGGCATGACCAAAAATTCACAATGGTGTTCATGAGTTCTGAATGCTATTTTTTGGATATCTTCTTCCTTCATTCTAATCTGATGGTACCTTGAACGAAGATCCAATTTTGTGAAGTAGATTTCTCCATGTAGTTCATTTAACAATTCATCAATGACGAGAATAGAAAACTTATCTTTAATGGTGATCGTTTTGAGCTTTCAATAATCTGGACACTTATGCCATGATACCTCTTTCTTGAGTACCATTACCATTGGTGCAGAGTTAGAACTTTGGCTAGGTATAATAATGCAAACCTCTAACATTTCTTCAACCATATGCTCAATTTCACTCCTCTGGGCATAAAGGTATATGTAAGCCCTGATGTTAGGAGGAACACTCCCAGGAATTAAGTGAATAGAATGATCATGATCGCGAGTGGGTGGAAGACCTCTAGGAATATCTTCAAATACTTTGGAATGCTTATCAATCATCCCTTGGAGATCTATGGGAGTAGATAGCTTAGATGTTTGAACATCTATTGAACATAGTTATACAATTACACCTTGATGCCTCTTTTTCAACAATTTTTTCATGCCATTAGAGATCATTCCATTGGATATTTCCACCTTATTGGGTTTCCTTGTGATACCCCTTAACTCAAATTCCTTTCCTTCTAATGAAAATTTCATGAAAATTTCTTGAAAATTAAAAGCCATTGTTCCCAATGATTGTAACCATTGGACCCCTAGTACGACATCAACACCACCCATGGGTATAGCGATAATTTGACTATTCATTACATATTCCCCCATAGTAAGATTGATCTTATGGAATTTTCCTAAGAAATTGATAGTTCGTCCATTTTCAATCATTACTTGAAACTATGGCACTGGAAACTTCGACGCTAGATATATAAATCAATTGAGAGCTTTGGCTAATTTACAGTGAATGAAATTATGAGTACTACCAGAATCAATTAGCACTATTACCTTTTTCTTTTTGATATATCCTTCGATCTTGAGGGTTTGAGGAGTGTTAATTCCATCCAATGCATGACATGATATTGTGGGATTCATCTCTTAAGAAGAAATATATTCTACATATTCATCTTGAGATGGTTACTGTTCTTGTTCTTTTTCTTCTTCCTCTTCACAATTTATGTAGAATAATTTCTTCTCACCACACTTATGTCCCTTACTACACTTTTTGTCACAATTAAAGCATAAACCTTTTGATTTTATTTCCTCCAATTTTTTATGTGTCAACCTTTTAGGTTGAGGTGGTTTAGAGGAAGGAACATTATTCTCTCGATAGATGTTAGGGGTGGTCCTTCTAGTAGCCATAGACATATTTTCTCTTTCAACATTTCTCACACCCTAAACACATTCTCCTATGATTTGGGTTCCCAAAGGCAAACCTCATGTTGAATGTTATCCTTTAAAGTTCCTATGAATACATCAATCAGGTGCTCATATGGAATATATGTTACCTTTATATTCAATCTTTGGAAGTTCTCAATGTGCTCCACAACTAAACCCTTTTTCTTGAGATTTATCAATTGGATGAAGAAGGTATTGCTCCTTGTATCCTCATAGTGTGCTATCATTTATTCTATGAAAATTTTCCAAGTGACAAGTGATTTGCGAGAACAAATCCATCGATACCACACAAACTGATTAGGTTATAAATATAAGGATGCAATTCGTACCTTTTGTGTGTGTGGCACATCATGTAGATCAAATAATTTCTCCATCTGGAATATCCATGTGATTGGATCCTTCCCATCAAACTTCCTCATATCGATCTTAGGAAAGTGGTTGGTCTTCAACCCAAAGCTGGAGTTTCTCCAGTATTGATTTATCTTCCTTGTGTCCTCATCATGACTTTCATGGGATACATTGTCACTTTCAGGAAGCCTCTCTATTAGAAAAAATTTCAACCCTTCCATGATCTCCCCTTTTAATCCATCCATCTTAGTATCCATCATCGCTTCTAGCTGAGCTTCAGTTGAATCCATCATCCTTTGTAGTTCATATTTTTTTACTTCCTTCTTTTGTAAATTGTTTATGTCCTTGCGCATTTCTTCACCTTCATCAAGAGTCCAAGTAAGACTCTTTGAGGGATTTTTTGGTTTAGAAGTTCCCTTTTTTTGAGGCATGTTGGCCAAGTATCACTGCAAGGTAGGAATTCCTAATTCTCTTAGGCAAAGGTATTCACATACAAGGAAGTGTCAGGTGTTATAGCTCTATGATATACGTGTGGGATACAATAATAGTACTCGACCCAATATCTCAAGGAACTAAGGAGGATTTACCATGACCTTAGTCATACTATACGAATACCCAGGTACTAGAGAGTGATCTCCCTGAGTGTTGTTCTCAGTGTACTATAGAAATAAGACAACCAAATGATTTACTCAGTTGGTATCAAGATTCTAGGGGATCTCTTGATATATTCCAGGTACGTGGGAGCTCAAATCCATATTAGTGTTGTCTAATGTGTAACCATTCAAAAGGGACCTTCCGATATACTCTAGGTATGTGGAAGAACCACATTGTCCCCTGGTTGTAGTGTCGACAAGTAACGACAGCTCCTAGATTTAGAGATGTTGGAATATGTTTGTACCTAAAAATACCTAAGATTCTCCCAATTTTATGTGATACTCTTTTTATCCCACTTTATTTCACTTTTTGAATCACCCCAATTGGATCTTATAATCGAAAGATATGCAAATTTCCAAACCAAATGGATTTGATGATTCTCCTTCTACATAAACAAAAACCTTTGTAGACAAAGGAGGGGATGTGTACTTGGATTCTTCAAGCACACATTCATATCATGAGGCATGGTTCGTTGACTCGGGTACATCCTTTCCTAGGACTCCCCACGAGGATTGGTTCTGTGAATATGAAAGGTATGAAGGAGGTGATGCTTTTATAAGAGATGAATTGACAACCAAAATATTAGGACAAGGAAAATTCAAGTTGAATCTCATGGATGGAAGGATTATAACACTCCCTGGTGTTCTACACATTCCAGGATTGGCCAAAAATTTGATTTTTGTAATAAAAATGGACGATGTACGGGTAAAAACAATGTTTGAAAAGGGAACTTATAGGATGGTTTGAGGAGCAATGGTATTGTTGAAGGGAGTTTGATTTGGAAATCTGTATAAGTTTCGTGAAGCACTATTAGTGATGGGTGCAATACTTCCATTGTTCCTGATATTGGAGCTGAAGAATAAAAAACTCATTCAGTCTCTTGGGAAAAGACAATGTTGTGGCATCAAATATTGGGGCATATCGGAGAGAAGGGCCTTCAAGTAATACATGATAAAGGTATGGTTTAAGGTATGACTAATTTATCTCTATATTTTGATTTCTGTGAACATTGTTTATATGGGAGGCAAAATTATGTAAGATTATCCTCTGGAGCTACAAGAGTAAAGGGGATTTTACAGTTGGTGCACATTAATGTGTTTGGACCTTTGTTGGTTCCATCACTGGGAAAATATGTGCCCTGTGTCTCATTTGTTGATGAACTATCAAGGAAAACATGTATTTATTTCCTTAGGAAGAAATCTGAATTCTTTGACAAATTCAAGGAGTTTAAGGCTCTTGTGGAGAATCAAACAAAGAAAAGAATTAAGGTGTTGAGGATGGATAATGGTGGAGAATTATGTGGAAAAAAATTCGAATAATTCTTTAAGAAGTGTGGTATATAAAGGAATAAGACTACTCCATACACACCTCAACATAATGGAGGTGAAAAAAGGATGAACTCGATACTGATGGAAAAAGAAAGGATCATGTTCAGTGGTGTTAGGTTAGGACATGAATTTTGGGTAGAGGTAGTGGGTACTGCATGTTACCTGGTCAATCAATCACCCTCATCAATGTTGGATGACAAGACTCCACACAAGGTATGGAATGGTAATAAACCGTCTCTTACACATCTCAGGGTATTTGGTTGTGATGCCTATGTTCATGTTCCAAAGGAAAACAAGAGTAAGTTGGATAAAAGGGTTGAAAAGTGTATCTTTATTGGCCACAAATATTGTCTGAAAGGTTATAATCTTTGGAACCTAGAAACTAAGAAGGTAGTGTATATCCAAGATGTGGTATTTAGAGAAATCAAAGATGTTTTCAAACATGAATTGCTTCCAAGGAACGAAGAACCAAAGAAAATAGAGTTTGAATTGAAGGATAATGAATCAAAATCTACAGAAGAACAAGAATTAGAAGAAGAAGAGCCTCGTACTCTAGTATTGAGGAGATCGATTCGGGAAAGAAGGAAACTGGAAAGGTATACTACACTTGATTTTCGTTCAAATTTTGATTTGTTTATTAATGATGATGATCCTGGAACTGTTAGGGAGGAAATGGATTCATAAGATGGAAAACTATGGAAAAATTCCATGGTGGAAGAAATGACAGTGTTGGAGAAGAATAAGGCTTGGGATCTAGTGGAGTTGTCGACTGGAAGAAATTCCATCAGTTGCAAATGGGTGTTTAAGAAAAATATGAATGCAAAAGGAAAAGTGGAGAAATACAAAGCTCACTTAGTAGCAAAAGGTTATTCCTAAGTAGAGGGAATTAACTTTGTGAAATTTTCTCTCATGTTACCAAGTTAACTTTAGTTAGATTTCTTTTATCTATTGTTGTTTCTTTTGATTTTAAAGTATAATCGATGGATGTTAAGACATCAGTCGTACTTGGGGATCTAGAAGAAGAAATATACATGAAGCAACTAGAAGTATTTTTCATGAAGGGAAAGAAAGAGCTTGTAGCCAGCCTAAAAAAGTCCTTGCATGGGTTAAAACAACCACCAAGGGTGTGGTGTCAAAATTTTGATACTTATATGTTGGGACTTGCCTTCACAAGGAGAAAAGTTGATCACTATGTGTATTTCAAATTAGTTGGTGATCGTCTTATTTATTTGGTATTGTATGTGGATGATATGTTGCTGATAGGAAACGAAAAGCAGATTATCCAGGATGTGAAAACTCAGTTGTCCTCTAAATTTGACATGAAGGATCTTGGTGCTGCAAATTTCATTTTGGGCATGGAAATTACAAGATATCAGGAAAACAATAAACTCATGTTAAAACATAGGAAATATGCCGAGACAATATTGCAGAGGTTTAGTAAATAGGTCAGGGTTCCTATTCTTGCATGTGTAAAGTTGTATGCATATCAGTGTACCAAGACATGGGAAGAGGAAGAAGACATGTCACGTGTTTTTTATGTTAGTGTGGTTGGCAATTTGATGTATGCAATGGTTTGTACTAGATCGGACCTTGCACATGGAGTGGGAGTTTTGAGCAGGTATATGTCAAAACCAAGGAAGGAGCAATGGACAACAGTAAAGAGGGTTTTCAGGTATTTGTGTGGAAATACTACTTACAGATTGTGCTACGAAGTAAGACCAGGATTGGACAAAGTGTTGGACGTACGTGGGTTTATTGATGCAGACTAGGCTAGAGTTTTGGATCACAAAATATCTACAAGTGGGTATGTGTTTAACATGTTTGGAGGAGCAATTAGTTGGATGATAAAAAGACAGGTTGTATTGGCACTCTTAGCTACATAAGTTGAATCCATGGTATCCACTCATGTAAGAAAGGAAGAAATATGGTTACATAGATTGTGTTAAGGTATTGGGTTGGTACAACAAGCTATAAGGATAGATTGTGACAGTTAGAGTGCAATCTTCCTAGCGAAGAACATGACTTATCATTAAAAAAAAAAGCATATTGATGTTCAATATCACTTTGTGAGAGACATGGTTGAATACAAGAGGGTGGTGTTGATGGAAGTAGACACTTTGAAGAATATTGTAGATTCATTGACAAAAATTGTGAGCGTTGAGAAGTTTTCGTAGTGTAGAGAAAAAATGGGCATTGTTTCCCTAGATTGTTGACTATGTAATCATGTGACCCCATGTATGAAAATAAAAAAACAAGTGGGAGAATTTTGGGTATGTGTTAGGGGGGTCACAGGGGGTTGCAGGGGGGTGGGATCCCCTAGACTAAAAATTGGTGGTTTTTTGCATATGTTTTTAGCGTTTTTCAATGCACGATTTTTGTTTATGGTTTTCTAATTATGATTAAGGAATTAGGGTTGTTGAATAATCCGGTTCAATGGATTAGGGGTTTTGGATGTCATGGGGTTTTGGATGAATATGGATGATGAATAAAGAATTAGAGGTCCATCTCTAAACAAGTTGTTGGTTTTCTCGGTTTGGGTTTCCAAGGTAAAAATATTTGTGTAATGTGAGTGTGTGCCATTGTATCTTTTCTATTTTTATTAAGAATCCAATTATGCATTCAAATGTTTCGAGCTATACAATTTGGTTTTCAGGGCCTCGTGTCTTCTGGGGAGACCTTGTCACCCTATTTTGGATCCTCATGTTGGCAGGTTCACGAAATCTCCAACTCCTAGTCATTGTTTCCTGTTCTGCCCATCCTTGTACTTCTTTCCAGATACGCAACACCAAAGGTTTAATACTAAAAATACATCATGAAACAACTGTAAATATCGTCATTAATAAGAAAAAGTATCAAGAACCAATCATCCTTACAGAACTTGTCTAGAAACGTGCAAAGAAGATCTTTCCAGGTAATGTCAAAGCTATTAAAAATTTCAATATATTAGCGAAAACAAGTCTTGGCCATCGTTTTCCTGGTCCATACTTGGACACTTTTTCAATTGCAGGTTTTCAGATTGACGGCCTCAAAATTTTCTTTTGAATCTTCCGCGAGTTGCAAACAGTGTTCGGAGTTCCGCAATATACAATGTGTCTACTGGAATGTATAAAAACTCTTAATTTTTCCTCTTTCCCCCCCCTCTATTATCCCTTTGTTGTTCTATATTTAGTCGCATCTATATGATCATGGCCTCATGGATTCACAAATTGGAAATTATTTATCTATATATTCACACCATGAGCTCGACTGACCGTGGCCCCTTTCAATACTTAGCCAATTATCTGATCACCGGGTCCCAGGTTTGCGATATCCAACACTTGTGTCCCATGTTCCGTTATATGCATCTTGCACCCACAGAACTTTCATGATCTGCAATTTATGCTTTTACTAGTGAGAACTCACCAGGGGTTTGAAAGGATTGAAATTGATAAACAAACAATAGATGTTTCTTATGGATTTCAACGAAATTTGTGAACCGAACATGATCCTACAAATTGGAAGATGATCTAGATTTGGACCAGAAATAATCTATTCATATATATTAATATGAATACTATTGGAATAAATATAAACACTTTCTCTTAATTTTTTCTCTTTTCTCCCCCTCTATTATCCCTTTGTGGTTCTATATTTAGTCACATCTATATGATCACGACCTCCTGGATTCGCAAATTGGAAACTCTTTATCAATATCTTCAGACCATGAGCCCGACCGACTATAGTCCCTTTCAATACTTAGCCAATTATCTAATCACTGAGTTCCAGGTTTGCGGTATCCAACACTTATGTCCCCTGTTCTGTGATATACATCTTGCACCCAAAGAACTTCTGTGATCTGCAATTTATTCTTTTACTAGTGAGAACTGACCAAGGATTAGAAAGGATTGGCATAATAAATGAACAATAGATGTTCTTCTATGAGAAACTTATCCCTTTTTCCCTTGTCTTCTTCCCGTGTATTATCACTTTCTAGTTATATACTTAGTTTCCTTTCTATGATCGCGGGTTCCAGTGTTGGCGGGATGACATATCTTCATCTCCATTTATATCCTCACATGACGAATCTGACAGACCGCTATTCCTTTCCATACTTAGCCAATTTTATACCCGCGGTTGTTGGGTTGGTGCTTTCGAACTCCGCTACTTCTTATTTCATGATATACATCTTGCACTCAAAAAATTTGTGATCTACAATTCCACCGCAGACTCCTTAGCCCTTTTTCCTTTTTCTTCTTCTTGTTTATTATCAATTTCTGATTATATACTTAGTCTCCTTTCTATGATCGCAGGTTCCAGCGTTGGTGCACTGACATATCTTCATATCCATCTATATCGTCACATGACAAATTCGACCAACTGTTGTTCCTTTCCATACTTATCCAATTTTATGGCCACGGTTTCCGGGTTGGCGCTTTCGAACTCTGTTGCTTCTTGTTTCGTGATATACATCTTGCACTCAAAACTTTCATGATCTACAATTCCACCACGGACTCCTTGAACTCGCAAGCTTCACTCTACCACGGTTCACAAATGTTTCAAATTATCTGTCACTAACTTCCATCTCCACTAACTTCCTATCCTTCCTAATATACATTAGTTACGCAACACTGGTACGAAACAGTTGGCATCTGGCCCTCCACAATATACAAATTGACTACTGGATTCTGAAATCATCCCCTCTTCTGTGTTACAGAAGACCTTCAAATATTCTTCTAGGGAGACCTTGTGACAATGCATTCAAATGTTCTGAACGATACAATTTGACCATCGAGGCCTCATGTCTTCTCGGGAGACCTTGTCACCCTATTTTGGATCCTCGTGTTGATAGGTTCACGAAATATCCAATTCTTAGTCACTATTTTGGGTTGGCGCTTTCGAACTCTATTGCTTCTTGTTCCGTGATATACATCTTTCACTCAAAATTTTCGTGATCTACAATTCCACCGTGGACTCCTTACTCCTTTTTCCCTTTTCTTCTTCCCATGAATTATCACTTTCTGGTTATATAATTAGTCACCTTTCTATGATTGCGGGTTCTAGCGTTGGAGGGATGACATATATTCATCTCCATCTATATCCTCACATGACAAATTCAACTGAACTTTGTTTCTTTCCTTACTTAGCCAATTTTATAGTCGTGGTTGCCGGGTTGGCGCTTTCAAACTCTGCTGCTTCTTGTTCTGTGATATACATCTTGCACTAAAAAATTCTATGATCTACAATTCCACCGCGGACTCCTTGATATCGCAAGATTCACTCTACTACGGTTCACAAATGTTTCAAATTATCTGTCACCGCCTTCCATCCCCACTAACTTCATGTCCTTCCTAATATACATTAGTTATGCTCTTACTAGTGACAACTGAACACACTGGTATGAAACAGTTGGCATCCGACCCTCTGCAATATACAAATTGACTACAGGATTCTGACATCGTCCCCTCTTTCGTGTTACATATTATGCATTCAAATGTTGTGAGTGATACAATTTGACCGTTGGGGCCTCACGTCTTTTGGGAATACCTTGTAATGTCCCTATTTTGGGACATTATAACATTACAACATTTCAGAGTGTTATGCCTACCCAAGTCGCCAGATAGGGGTGACAGAGAGTTTGGGAGATATTGAGGGGTTTATTTGGGCCCGACTTGTATCGTTCATCATCAGGATCCATTCTGCACAGCTTAGCTTTGGTTTCATTGCATTCCAACGATTTCCATAATTTTGAGTTATTATGGGTCATATCTTAATTAAATTCACTGAGAAGGTCATAATGGGGATATTACTTGGAGAAACCTCTTAGTGTAATAGCTCATCAGAATTGACAGGAATAAAATTATAGGATAAGATTATGAGAAGTGACTTTTAGTGGTCAGATAAATCACTTTTTAGAGGCAAAATGGTTAATTAATTAATTAATTAAGTGATTTAATCAAGGAATAATAAAATAAAGTAAAAGTCACTTGGAGGGAAAAGGTCAACAACGAATTATGGTTTCGGGAAGCTATAAGGGAAGGGTAAATCAACCTAATTCATGATGCATTGTTATGATTTGATGTTGAGAGTTCCCAGAGGAGGAAGAGAGTCAACTTTACTGTTTTGTGGATTTCTGGAGGAAACCACCACCATTGATCGGTTTCGGTGTTGAGAGACACACTCTAGCCCATCGATACCATCCAGGTATTTCACCGTGCTATTCAGGAGTATCCAGTGTAGAGTGCACAACTCAGCCAGTGAGGGTGCAAGTCAGATTGAGGGTTTGTGGAGTTGCACGAGGTTCGAGCTCAGATTGAATTTTACTTCCAACCCATTTGATATCTAGCTAGGGAACTTAGATTGAGCCACTTTCCATCATATTTTGATGGTGGAATCGTGCAGGGTGCATCATCCAGCCATTTAGGGCACAACTCTTCCAGTAGGACATTTGAGGTTGCAGACATAGCATCAAAGTAGATCCGGGGAAACCCTCCCGACCCAGTTACGCATTTGGTGAGATGGTCGTTTTGAGTCCTATAGTAGCTGATTCCATTGGTGGAATAATTTGGGGCACATACAATGTCCCAAGAGGTGCGAAAATCCCATAGGGATCGAGATCCAGTGCCTCAGAGACCAGATCTGATATCCCTCACTCATCCATTTCAGTCTAGAGGCCAGGGCTCTTCTATTGGGACAATTTCCAGCTCATTTAGACGGGTCTAACTATATTTCCAGTATGTTATTGTATCTCCATGCTTGAGTCACATAATACATATTATTGGGCAGTTGATGTTCTTTATTTCCGCATGCATCCTCTATATATTGTTTAAACCAAAAATATACAACATCCACATGCAATAACCATAAACATCTCAAACACATAACTGAAACGCATCCAAAAACCCCCAGAGTATCAGATCTAAAGATAAAACGCATCCAGAAACCCCCAGTGTATCAAAACTGCGAGATTGAACATTAGATCAGTAGAAAATATCTTGATCAGTGGGATCAGGGATATTTCAGACCTTGTCACCCTATTTTGGATCCTCGTGTTGACGGGTTCAAGAAATCTCCAATTCTTAGTCACTGTTTCGTGTTGGTGCTTTCGAACTTTGCTTCTTCTTGTTCCATGATATACATCTTGCACTCAAAATTTATGTGATATACAATTCCACCTCAGACTCCTTAGCCCTTTTCCCTTTTCTTCTTCCCATGTATTATCTCTTTCCGGTTATATACTTAGTCACCTTTCTATGATTGCGGGTTCTAGGATTGGTAGGCTGACATATCTTCATATCTATCTATATGATCACATGAAAAATCTAACCGACCGTTGTTCCTTTCCATACTTAGCCAATTTTATGGCCACGGTTGTCAGGTTGGCGCTTTCGAACTCTATTGCTTCTTGTTCCGTGATATACATCTTGCACTCAAAAATTTCGTGATCTACAATTCCACCGCGGACTCCTCGAAATCGCAAGCTTCACTCTACCACAGTTCACAAATGTTTCAAAGTATCTATCGATGCCTTCCATCCCCACTAACTTCCTGTCCTTCCTAATATACATTAGTTACACTCTTACTAGTGACAACTGAACACACTAGTACGAAACAGTTGGCATATGGCCCTCCGCAATATACAAATTGACTACTATATTTTGACATCGTCCCCTCTTCCATGTTATAGAAGACCTTCAAATGTTCTTCTGGGAAGACCTTTTCACAATGCATTCAAATGTTTCGAGCAATACAATTTTACCGTCGAGGCCTCACGTCTTATGGGGAGACCTTTTCACAATGCATTCAAATGTTTCGAGCAATACAATTTTACCGTCGAGGCCTCACGTCTTATGGGGAGACCTTGTCACCCTATTTTGGATCCTCGTGTTGACGGGTTCACAAAATCTACAATTCTTAGTCAATGTTTCAGGTTGGTGCTTTCTAACTCTGATTCTTCTTGTTCCATGATATAGATCTTGCACTCAAAATTTATGTGATCTACAATTCCATCGCAGACTCCTTATCCCTTTTTCCCTTTTCTTCTTCCCATGTATTATCGCTTTCTGGTTATATACTTAGTCGCCTTTCTATGATCACAGATTTCAGCGTTGGCGGGATGACATATATTCATCTCCATCTATATCCTCACATGAAGAATCTGAACAACCGTTGTTCCTTTCCATACTTAGCCAATTTTATGGCCACAGATGTCGAGTTGGCACTTTTGAACTCTGCTGCTTCTTGTTCCGTGATATGTATCTTGCACTCAAAACTTTCGTGATCTACAATTCCACCGTGGACTCCTCAAACTCGCAAGATTCACTCTACCATGGTTCACAAATGTTTCAAAGTATCTGTTAGTACCTTCCATCCCTAGTAACTTCATGTCCTTCCTAATATACATTAGTTATGCTCTTAATAGTGAAAACTGAACACACTGGTATGAAACAGTTGGCATATGGCCCTCCACAATATACAAATTGACTACTGGATTCTGACATCATCCCCTCTTCTGTGTTACATATTATGCATTCAAATTTTCTAAGCGATACAATTTGGCCTTCGGGGCCTCACGTCTTCTGGGGAGACCTTGTCACCCTATTTTGGATCCTCGTTTTGACGGGTTCATGAAATCTCCAATTCTTAGTCATTGTTTCAGATTGGCGCTTTCGAACTCTGCTACTTCTTTTTCCATGATATACAGCTTGCACTCAAAATTTCTGTGATCTACAATTCCACCGCAGACTCCTTAGCCCTTTTTCCCTTTTCTTCTTCCCTTGTATTATTTTTTTTGGTTGTTGGCATAGGGGCAGACCCAGGGTTCAACGCTACAACAACGCACTAACAAAACCCTAACTATCATCCCTTTCAACAACACCTGTGAAGCAGATGAAGTCTCACCCGAGGTAGAGGCAGGGGTGGTTACAGGACTCAAGTGTCTGCAACCTTAGCTGGGACATAAATATGTGATTATAATACTTAACAAAGAACTTAACATCAATATTTCATCAATATTAAACCAATAACTACTGCGCAAATAGAACAGAGCATTGCATCATTCACACTGATCTAATGTAATTAAGCACTTAGTACAAACAGATGGATCAGATCTCCCAGAAGAAAGCACTAAGCACATTCATAGAAGTCAGATCTAACATTCATAGAACAAAGCATAAGAAGATCTATATATCTATATCAAAGCACTTAGCAAGAGAGTCATAAACACATTAAGACAAGCACATAGCATAACAACACAATATTTACGTGGTTTACCCCCACCCTGGGGATACGTCCACCAACTCTTCTTCTTTATTGTCTTCATCCAATCGGTTAAAAGCACAGAGCCTCAAAACCCTTACTCCGCACAGGACAAAAGATATTTGTAGCTTGTTATATTTTCTTCCTTGCGTTTCAGCACTAAGCCTTCCACATTCTTGCTACAATGAATTGCACTTAGCTCTGCAAGTCTCACACAGTCACGCACAAAGCACATACTGACTCTACTTGCACTTAGCATATATCCACATCACATAGATGCATCGCCACTTCTATCTAGCCCAAGCATCTATTTATATATACAAAATAGGCCTAAACATGGGTAAACCCATGGGCCGACATCCCATTCTCGATACATATTCCCAAAAACCCAAAAAGGGGCCAAAAAGGGGTCAAGATCCCGTGATCTCTGCTTCGTCTAGTGCTCCTCCTTCGACAGGCTGTCGAAGTCCAAAAATAGGTCAAACTTGACCAGATATCCATAAAAACCTGGTCAAGGGCCAACAGACCCCCAACACTCACCTGTGACTCGTCCCGAGTCACTCTGGTCTGACTAGTTCTACCTCGAACTCCTCGACCTTGGCTTGGGCTGCTTCGACCTGTTGTTGCGCTACGACCTCTTTCTCAACGAATTCCTGGATTACTACGTCATTCACTGGCCCTTCTAGGCATTGTTTTGTTGCATTAACAACCCGTTCTAGCTCTTCTCCTCATCTCTCGACCTCTATGAATAGTTGATAGGCCTTATCTTGCACAGGTTGGAGTCATTGATTTACTTCCATAACTTTGCTTTGAATCGTATGGATCTTCTACTAGACAGTTTGCTGCTTTTGAGATATCTTCATTCTCTCCACAGTTGATAGAGCCTTCAACTACACCTGTAGTATATCTGTGTGCTACTTTGCATCCTGGAGCTGTGACTCTAGTGCCTACAATTTTGGGTTCTCAGCGAGCTTCTCATACGTTTGGGCACTGTGGTTACTCAGCTTCTTTCACTCCTCGGCAAGAGCCTTCAGTCTCTCAACTGCGCTCCTGGCAGTTACTTCCCTTTGATATCTTACATCTTGAGGGGTCTCGGGTACTACGTGTAGCTCCAAATATGCTATGCATTGTTGTAGCAGTTGGATCACTTCTTCAAGTTGTACTATTTGCTGTGGAATTCTCTCTTCGGCCTTTACTTCTATGACTGTCACAGAGAGAAGCTCTCCGTTGACCATCTCTTTTACTTCAAGTTGCTCCATGAGCAACTGTTCCTTGTCTTTCTGCAGTTGGGATTTTTCTTCGTCGAACTTTTCCTGGAGATCAAGCTTCTCCCATTATGTAGTACTGTGTTTCTCTACAAGGACTCCTTGTACTTGTGTCAAAGACTGGGTGGCTTGCGTTGTTTCTTCCTATGCTCGTCGAAGGTGAGCTTTGACTGTCTCAGTGATTCGGTGGAGTTGAGATGGATCATCTCCTAGTTCTGGTGTTCCCGCTGACACAGGCGTAGTGGAGACTGCATGGATGGACTGTAGTGCTTGTTGCACTCCTTGGAGCTCAATCTCGATTCTATTGTACATTGCTTTCTTCTTAGCCACTTGTTTCTCTTCTATCTCTAGCGAAGCATCGTTCAGGGCCGCTATAATGAAATCAAAATCATCTGAGATGAGGATAGTCTACATAATTGTCATAGAAGCTTTCGATTTATTCCGGGAGGAAGGATTCGGGGGGGGAAACCTTCCTTTTCTTTGAGGGATCCTCCTCATCTCTAGGCGGTATAACCTTGCCTTTCTTCTATTCAAATTTTGTGCCATCTATCTCTCCGCCATCACCTCCTTTCTCTGGTGAGATGGAAGTAGTTTTCACAGATGCACTGTCTAAATCTTGAACCTCTTCAGTTTTCTTCGTCTTGCTAGGTCTGGGTGTATCTTACGTAGTTTATGGACTGTCTATATTAAATATCTCCGTAGAGTCTGCTGGAATAAGGAGGCCCACCGAATAGTCCTTGGTGATATCCTCCAAGTCCTCCTTCATTATTTTGTAGTAGGACTGAAGTTGTTTCTTGTGCTCATCAGCGTGCGCTGTGATATAGATGAAATGGTGGTCTACGTTGAACTTCATCAAAGGCTTGAACCTGTGTAAAGTATTCAGTGTCATGCGAGGCTCAGACTATATAGCTACCTTCAACTGGTTGTAGTATGAATGAAATGCAACATTGGACTGCCATTGTTTATTCATGTCGCTTAAATACCACAATGTGCTAAACTTCACAGCCAATGGTTCAAAGGGATCGATGTTTGGGAAGGTCACACCTTCCGACATCTCATAGGCGATGAAAGTGATCAGGATCAATAGCCAGTTGAAGTGGAATTCGTATCCTTGATCTTGGGATTCTCTGCAGTCAAGTTCTAATTGGTTTACCAGGTACTTCACCCAATTCATTTGTAGGCCCTCTGTGCACTTCCTTGCGAGGTCGACTACAAAACCAGTCACTTGGGTAGGTTGGTTCTTGTGTACTAATTTCCCTACAATCATCTAACAGGCGAGGTGCACTGCACCGCTCTAGATAGAAGCTACCTTGTATCCTCGCGTTCCTTTCTCGAAATCACCATAAGTGTCTTTAATCCTTTGAGAGAGAGAATGGTCCATGGCTTTTCTAGGATAGAAATCCTGTGGGTCGGGTCCTTTCATGCTAAGCCTAATGATCCGATTTATCAACGTCGGATCCACAGTTATGCGATGATTTAACGATAGATAAAATCCATGGTAACAAGAAAGAAATAATTTGACACATGCATTCACCTCTTGGTGTCATCCGAAGTATGGAATCTTCATAACGTTCAGTGGGGTGGATTGCGCGAGGTTATGGGTCCATGATCGAGGGACGATATTTGAATTCTTTCCCTTTGTTTTGGTCAGGTACTTATGTGGGGCTAACATATTGTAGACTTTGGAATCTCCCAAGTTAAAGTCACTAAAATTCAACGCTATGATCTTATCTTGATCTACTCGCACTGCGTGTATCCCCTTTAGGAGGTATGTAATGACCAAGGAATACTCAAAATATATAGGTACGTTGTCGCGGTTTACAACACCGCTCAGAGGTGGTATATAGGTGGGTAATATGCTCGAAATCAACTTAACATTCACGAGATCATCCCTGTTCTTAGTTCGCTTCTCATCAGATAGTCGGGATGGTTCGGCTCGAGAAGTTGACAGAGAGGCTGATAGTCCTCTCATGGATGATGCTTGTACACCTGTAGATAATCCTCTCTCCGACATGACTCTTTCATTCATCAGGTCGATCAAAACTTCTTCAACAACTCTTTCTCCAACGGTCAAATTGTTCGACATACATGCTCAGGGTTAAAAATCTCAGGTTCGGGAGGGGTAGCTTAGACACAGTAACGAGAGAGAGAGAGAAGAAGAACAATGATCATAGTATAAACTCAACGGAGTCTGTGGGCTCAAATTCTCAATTGGAAAAAGTGTTCTCGGTGCGCGGCGGGGTGGGATAAATAGGTAACTCGATAATGGGTCGCTTGCAACATGTATGAGGTCCTCATTAACTCGGTTTTGTCCATTATGGCACGGTCTCAACGGTCATATGGAAATATGGCCGGCCATAAATGGTTTTCTATCTGTTCGGAGCATTGATCTAATGGTTATAATGTTCCCCAATGGCTATATTACTTTGCCATGGAGAAGTGCCATGTGTCGTTGTTCTGATATCCTGACGAAGCTCCAATTTTGCAGATTTTCCTTCTGTGAGGTTCCCACTGGGAATTTCTGTAACTTTTCAATCTTATCCCTCTTCTTACTTATCTTTCTATCCTTCTTTCCAGTGAGCTTCATCTCAGTATGCCTTTTTCCACTCTGATTCTTATCTTATTTTAACATAGTTACTTCGCGCTATTGAAATTCTTTCCTAAGATTCGAAGGTGATACTTCTTCTTTGTCTGGGATAAGTACTTTAGTCTTATGTGAGTCCTCTAATGTTCTTGCAGCTTCGACATCTGGGCCTCTAGTGTTAAATAGCTTCGATCTATTCTCTTGTTCTGCAATCAAGTGTGCGATCCTTCTGGTCAAGAAATCTTCTAACTCTTGTTTATTTTGTTCCAGAACTTCTTCTTCTTCCTTTCGTTTGGCTTGATCTCTATCAATCCAAAGTTTTCTTAGTAACATGGTAAACGAGGTGATGTCTTCAATAAATTTAATAATCTCAAAATCTTCTTCTGTCGAATTTCCATTAACGTTCATAGGTATGTGAGCGAGCTTCCCACATAGGTTTATCAACTTTCCTCTGAATAGTCTTATTCCTCCTAATGAAGGGATCATAGCAGGCTTCCCTATGGCTTCCCAAGTTCTTTTTGTCATGATATTCACCTGTGTTTCTTCATCCAGAACATAGTCAATGTTGAAGTCTATTATTATTACTTCAATGTATTCTTTTTCCTTGAAGATCTCTGATAGTCTGACATGTCGAAGGTCATTCAGGGTTTTGTTTATTTGCAACAATACTTTCTCTGATTCTTCCTAGGATTCTTCCATTTTTGGATATGCCTTAGGGTTTTCTTTATTCAGATTCACTTCTTCCAGCTTAGCAATCATTCTAGGGCAATCCAATACTTCATGGTCCATAGATTTACAACAAAGACAACTAGGTCTTTTCCTAGGGCATGCCTTAGCAAGATGTCTCAGTATTATGAAACTATAACAGAGGGTTAATCCTCTCTTCCTTTTAAATGATCCCCAACCTTTCTGGTACTGCGCACTAGGATCATGGTAGCTAACTTGCAAAAAATTCTTTCTAGGATCTTGCATCCATTTGTTAGTCCAAACATTCTTTCTATACATAGGTATAACATATCTTTCACTATTCTTATCAGATCTACTCATATCAAGCCTTATTTCATCTATTATTGCCTTAGTTTTCAAGCTAGGACACAAACTATCAAACATACCTAGATCCATACTTTAGAAACAAAAATTTCCACTTATCTTACTTCTATAGAGCACAAATATTTTAGATCTAAAACATTTCACTATTCTTACCTTTATTAGAGCACAGAGCTTGCAGATATTACCTCTTTTAATCAGAAATTCTCACTTTTAGCTTTCTTAGAGCACAAAATCTTTTAGATATTGCTTCTCTCCTTCAGATCCGATTTCTTTTCTTCATATCGGGCTTCTTTATTTTATCACAGAGCTTATAAATCAAGTAGAATACTGTGCACTAGAGTGACAGATCTATGCATAGAGATTTCACAACTTCAAGATGAATCTTTGCATAAATCTTATTCTTTCTCAATTCCCAACAATCACAGCTTCAGGTCCTGGCAACAGAACCATTTGTTGGCACAAGGGCAGACCCAGGGTTCAACGCAACAACAACGTACCAACAAAACCCTAACTACCGGCCCTTTTGGAAACACCTGCGAAGCAAATGAAGTCTCACCCGAGGTAGAGGAAGGGGTGGTTGCAGGAAACAAGTGTCTGCAACCTTAGCTGGGACACTGATTTGTGATTATAATACTTAATAGAGCACTTAGCATCAATAGTTCATCAATATTCAACCAATAACTACTGCACAGATAGGATAGAACATTGCATCATTCACACTGATCTAATGTAATTAAGCACTTAGCACAAACATATGGATCAGATCTAGTAGAAGAAAGCACTAAGCACATTCATAGAAGTCAAATCTAACATTCATAGCACAAATCATACACAAATATTTCTATTTATATCAAAGCACTTAGAAAGAGAGTCATAAACACATTAAGACAAGCACATAGAATAACAATATAGTATTTACGTGGTTCAACCCCACCCTGGGGCTACATCCACCAACTCTTCTTCTTTATTGTCTTCAGTCAATCTGTTACAAGAACAGAGCCTCAAAACCCTTACTCCACATAGGACAAAAGATATGCGTAGCTCGCTAGATCCTTCTTCCTTGTGTTCCAAGACTAAGCCTACCACAATCTTGCTACAACGACTTGCACTTAGCTCTGCAAGTCTCACACAGTCATGCACAAAGAACTTATAGACTCTACTTGCACTTAGCATATATCCACATCACATAGATGCACCGCCACTTCTATCTAGCCTAAGCATCTATTTATATATACAAAATAGGCCTAAACATGGGTAAACCCATGTGTCGACATCCCACTCCTGTTACATATTCCCAAAAACCAAAAAAGTGGCCGAGATCTCGAGATCTTTTCTTCATCTTGCACTCCTCCTTCGACAGGCTATCGAAGTCCAAAAATAGGTCAAACTTGACCAGATATCCACAAAACCTGGTCAAGGGCCAACATTGGTTATTTACTTAGTCGCCTTTCTATGATCGCGGGTTCCAGCATTGGCGGGCTGGCATATATTCATCTCCTTCTATATCCTCACATGAAGAATCTGACCGACCGTTGTTCCTTTCCATATTTAGCCAATTTTATGGCCACGATTGTCAGGTTGGCACTTTCAAACTTTGTTTCTTCTTGTTCCATGATATACATCTTGCACTCAAAACTTATGTGATCTACAATTCCACCGTGGACTACTTGAAATTGCAAGCTTCATTCTACCATGGTTCTCTTGGATTTGCTGGAGAGAGTTTGAGTTCTATAGTGGGGAAGGATCATTATGGGGGCACCGGTTTGCTGGGGGTTTTGGGCACGAGAGCACCGATTTGCTGGGGGGTTTGGGAACGGGGGCCAGGATTCCTTACGGTATCCTGGAGTTAGGGAGCCGCACAGGCTCTGTTCCTAGTTGGCAGGGAGGAAAACTCAGTTTTGGGGCATAGTTTGGTCAAAGCAACAGGCTGGGTAGAGCAACAGGGAAAAGCAGCAGGGAGGACATTCAGATGTCAGGAATTTAGCATCACACAACAATATTTTTAGGTACGCATTCTCATGAATATGTAATTGTTATTTAAAATTATTAGCATGTTGTTATTTAGATTTCTGCTGCTTATATGAATTTCTGCTACTTATATGATGAATGAAAGAAATTAATTAGAAGTAATTTTTATCTCTTTAAATTGATGAGTATTTTTAGGCTTAATTTAAAATTAGGTTCTTACATAATGGTATGAGAGCCCTGGTTCAAAGTATGGATCCAAGGGCCTACCTACCCACCCAGAATTTAAACACTTATGTTTAGTTATGGTGAAACAACCAGAAACCCTTTAATTAGATAAATCTAGTCCAAGCTCTGCTCCAAGCTCCAGCCACACCTAACCTGCAAGCCAAGCACAAAATTTTTAACACAAATGTAAAAATAAATGGCATACATATTGAAAATGTAAAGGAAGCAGAGGCCTTATAATTGCCAGTAGAGTTTTTGGGTGCACTGGTATGATCCGCACCAGTTTTGTTAATCTGTTCCATGAGTATGGATGAATTTGTGTAGGGTTATTTCAATCCTGCAAAATCACATGTCAATACATGATAAAGGCACATAAATGCACAAAAAAGAGGGGTTCTAGATCTGAATATTATGTAGCTAAAAGTAAATACTATCCATAGTTAAGGTGGACTAAATATCGATGTGTTAACCACGGTGTGTTTTCGTATATAAAATCTGTGATGGGCTTTGGGCAATTGTTGAATCTTAACCATATTGCTGAATTTCAAGGAATTTTGATACCCTTGCAATTACCACCTCTAACGGATGTTTACTGAAAATTATCCAAGAATGATCGGTTGCAAGTGGATACTTTTGGAACTAGTCTAACATACTAGGTTCTAGTGGATCTTAAGGGACATGTCAAACAGCTTCGTAAAAGAGATTAAATAGTCTAAAAATAAAATAGTCTAAAACTAATTGATGTGATTTATACTCAAGTAATGCTAAGACTGTTGTTTCAGGCACATCAACAATGTCAAATAAAAGAAAAACATACGAGCCACACAACTGATCACAAGCTAAGTGCTCAAGTGTCGTGCATTAATGAGGAGTCTAAAACTTTCTCAACGCGTCACAAGCCAACACTCGGCACCAAGCTACATGAGAGAGAAAATCAAAGAGAGCCTTTCTTTGCAGTACGCGGCCTGCATAACGCATCCCATACTAGAGACCAAATCACACACAATGCACATCCCTAAATAATGCATTCGATTACAGAAAGCATTGGGCATAATCATCTGTAATGGACTTGAATAACTTAAGATGAGTCAGGGTTTTGATAGGATCAAATGTATTAGCATGGTCCCAAACATGCATTCAGTCATTTAGGGTAATTCTTAATGGGATCTACTTTTACAGTGAAATCGTGACAATGCAAAAATCTTGCAAATGCAAACGTAGCCTAAGGACTGTACAACCGCCTCGTTTTGATTCGTTTCATCAAACCATGGAACAATAAACCCTTATACTATTTTATTTTCTCTCAGAAACACAGACCCCAAATCCAACTCTTCAAAATATGCAGTGACACTCCACACAAAGGAAATATAAGTGTTACCATTCAATTACAGGCCAGGAAATACAAGATAATGAAGCAAAGAGAAAACAAAGATGAATGTATGTACAACTCACATTAATTTTCCGGTTAAAAAATATATATATATAATAAGAAAGGGATGTGGGCAACATATCTATGCACCTCGACTTTTCAACTCTCAGCGCAAACCCCAAATTCGAACGATAAATTATAGGGCCTGGCCCCATGCATCAAGTCGCAGGAAGGAGGGTCAAGATGAAGCAAAAATGGTGATGTTTAGCACCTTGGATAGAATCCTGGAGAGATCCGGTGTGGGTGATGAAACCTACTTATCATCTAGTGCCCAACACACCAAACCAAGCACCAAACCATAAGAGGAGCCCACAACGGGCATCCTTTGCAAATCCCAGCGCACAAAACAACATGCACCAAGTGATATGCCATGATTAAGGAAGGATCCCAATATTTTGGACACCATGTCAACACACAGATCGACACCAAGACCGAACACCAAGCCTCCAAGGAGACAACCCACATTCCATATGTCCAGAGCGAAATTTTATCACCGACACCTATGTGACCATGCCCGTAACATTTCCAGGCAAAGTAACTGCACCAGAATACTACTTTCAGGCATAAACAGACTGATATGCCAACATAAACTTCGATTTCTAGGGTTATTAAGTATAATACGATGACCCTTCCTCCACAGTAATTAAATGGTGTTTTAATCCTGTATGCTATCTTCATTATGACATATTAGAATACAGAGAATGCGGAAATGCAACACAATATTATACATCTTGGTTGGAGGGGTTTCATCACTTGAAATTGTTTAAAAATAAAAAAATAAAATTGACATGACTAGGACAAGGGAATCATATGATTTCCCTCTGTGGAAATCAATCATCATGCAGGGAGTTACTTTTCTGGTGTAGAGACTTCATAATCTTGCCTCAAATAAAACATGTCTAGGGCTAGAAAAGTTTTATGTAAATCCTTGGAATCTTTAAGAATGGAAATTATATATATTAGCTATGGGTGCACTGCACATTTTGTACAGGCCGAATTTCATAGCCCAGTGACCAAGCCATGACAGAGGAGCACATGCCCCCCCCCCAAAAAAAAAGAAAAAAAATTTATTAACAAAAAAAATAGCCCGCAGGCCTAGCTCTGGAACCCTGAGCTTGTTTAGCACGCAACATCATACAAAACACAAGCCACCGCCCAAGTCAAATGCTAAGACACCAAGGAACGAGGGAATGCACCACTATGTTAGACGCGCCCTCCATTCCAGGAACGTGAGTTACTAAGGTCGACCTAGCAGGGAGATGGCTATGGTCGCCGACCTCACCCTTCACCCTGAACGCTTAAAAAAAAAAATGAAATGAAAAGAGGAGAAGAGTGGGGTTTGAAGTGATAAAGAGGAAAAGATAAGGGTTAGGGTTTAGGTCGGAAGGACACTGGAGGAAGCAAGGCGGGCACGTGGAATCCATGCGTGCCCACACTTTTTTTTTTTTTTATTTTCTTAAATTTTAATTTTTTTTTTAAATTATGCGTGTGTCCATTTACATTTTATTTTATTTTAGGGTAAAGATAATTTAGGTTCATTTAGTTCAAATTAAGTTAAGGTTAATTTAGGTTAATTTAATTAAATTAATTTAAAGTTAATTAAGTTAATTTAAAGTTAAACTACATAAAAAAAGTTAATTAAAATGTTAGAGGGTCCATGGATTTTGAACCCAAGACCACCCACCAAGCGAAGAGCCTTAAGAAGAACACTAACACCAATGCACCCTCATAAATATTTATAAATAAATTCTTATATTTAATTAGATTAATGGTAACACTATAGGAATTCGAGTGGTATTATTATTAGGAAGATACAGTATGAAGGTTAAGACTAACTGGCTTATTACCTAACCTATTGATCCGGAGCCAACTAACCGAGTTGAATCATTATTAGTGAATGCACTGAAAATTAAGGTAAAGGCTTATTTAGCGCTGCTGATCTTTGTATCCCAAGTATAAACTCTGATTGTCCAAGCATCAAGCTCACGAGACCGTACACACAATTCATCGAGCCAAGCGTCAAGTCCCTCCACTCCATTCCGCCAGTCAAAGTCAACGCTAAATCTCAATGCAACATTCGACAACACCAACACTAGGCACCAGGGAAAATCTCACGAGTCAAGCATCGGAGGATATTTGGTTGTAAGCGAAAAGTTAAAAGGACTTAGACTAGTTCAAGTGGGAAGGAGGCGACATACGCACTAGTAGAGTAAGCAAGAGGAATTGGCGAGTATGGCGCAAGGCTAGCATAGCTACAAGGCAAGGGAACCAATAGTTTTTTTTTTTATAGGGGCGAATAAATTAAGCTTAGATGCTTAATCCTAATCCTAACCTAGCTAATCCCCTAAAGGAGCAATGTCTGTTTACAAACAAGTAAAGAAAACTTATGCCTAACCTTGTTTCTAGTTTGAGAAGCACCAATTTGAAACGTCCTTGAACTCACCCTGACAACTTTGGTTGATGCAGGTTAAAGCATACAGGATGGTCAGGACTCGAGGGAGTAGAGGTAGGGAAGCATCGTCACAAGCACCGCCAACACCACCAGCGCCACCACCACCAGCGCCCAAACTAGCTCTCATACTGTGCTCGTTGGAAGCCATTAATGAGACTTTAAAGGGGCGACAACCGGCAGGGATTGAAGTGGAACCCCCACCGTCTGGAACGGTTAATCCATAAGCGTCAAGGGATTCAGGGGGAGGACCTCCACCCGAAGACATCACACAAGAATTTCAGAAGATCAAACTTCTGGAGTTTGCCGGGGGTCGCGCCAGTGAACTCGCAGAAGCATGGTTGGAAGGCATGACAAGGTGTTTTTCCTTAAGGGACTATGCGTCCAACTAAAGGGAAAAGATCGCAATTTTTCAGTTAAGAGACAACGCCTTGAACTGGTGGGGAAACCTGGAAAGACAACTGCACCTTACCCTAGACATAGTATCTTGGGAACTTTTTGAGGAGAGGTTCCGAAGGAAATATCTACTAGCATACTACAAGGAACAACAGGTAGGGGCATTTCATTCCTTAGTACAGGGAAACAAAACTGTAGAAGAATATGAGATCAGATTTATGGAACTGGTCAAATATGTTTCGTATATGGATAATGACCAACGACAGGCATAGCGCTTCATCTATGGATTGAACCCTAAGATAAGATCTATGGTGTGGATGTGGAAACCGTCTTCAGTAGAAAAAGCGGTGGAAAATGTGTGTTATGCGGAGGAACACATGAACTCAAATGGGGGTACAAGACCGACATTTCTGCATCGTCCTGGATTCGTAGGAAAGGCCCCGAGGACATTTCCTAGGGGAGGGGGCTCAAGGCCACTGCCATATGGTAACAAAGTCGCGCCAAGGACAGTAGCCGCATGGATTTCAATGGCAACGAGTGCAACATCTCGTTCATTGCCAACAATGCAGACAGGTCCACAACCATCTCAGGGAACAACTAGTAGGGGCAGGGGTTCCAGGGGAAGGAACTCATTTCAAAGACAGTCACATAACAGTACACAGGTTCAATCTCATGTTACCTGTTGGGGGTGCAAAGGACCCCATTACCAGTGTGACTGCCCAGAGTTACAATAAGGGTTTGTGCATAGAGAAGGAAAGGCACCGATGGGGAGAGAAAGTAGCAGCCACCAGATTTACGCAACGGTAAATAATCGTCAGGCCGAACATGAATCCACAGTGGTGGAGTCATCGGGTACGCTAAATCATATCAATGTTAAGATTTTGTTTGATTCTGGTGCGAAAGATAGTTTCATTTCACGATCTGCATTAGAAAAGAGTGGGTTGGCAGCCTACGAGCACGATGACTTTAAACAAGTCGAGATGGCTTCGGGGGAAAAACAAGCGGTAGGACCTAGTGTCGATAATTGTATAGTAGACCTGGGAGTGTGTACTACCAGGTTGAAGGTATACGTCACTGCTCTCGGGGCATATGACCTAATCGTTGGAATGGATTGGTTAGCAGCTCATCGAGCTTTGGTAGATTGTTTCACAAAGAGGGTTCTTTGTGTCGACGAAGAAGGAAGGCTAGTAGAGATCCAGGGTGTACGGAGAAAAGTGTCATTACGCTTTATATCAACTATGAAGGTTAAGTGATGCTTGAGACAAGGGTGTCTATTGTATGTAGTGGAAGCAGTGAATGAAAGGAAGGGACCCTCATTGGATCAGTACACGATATTGTCAGAATTTAAGGATGTTTTTCTGAACGAGTTACCAGGGTTACCTCCTAAGAGGGAGCTTGATTTTACTATTGAGCTAAAACCTGGTGCAGAACCAATCTCCAAGACTCTGTATCGGATGACAGCGCCAGAACTTTGTGAGTTGCAAATGCAGTTGAAAGAGTTACTGGACTTAGAGCTAATAAGGCCCAGTGTCTCACCTTGGGGCGCACTAGTAATTTTTGTAAAGAAGAAGGATGGATCCTTACGATTGTGTATAGACTACAGAGACTTGAACCGTGCTACAGTGAAAAATAGGTACTCGATGTCACGAATAGATGACCTTTTCGATCAGATGAAAGGAGAAGCAGTATTCTCAAAGATCGATTTGCGATCAGGGTATCATCAGTTAAGGATTAAGGAAGGTGATATCCCGAAAACTGCCTTTCGAACTTGGTTTGGACATTATGAATTTGTTGTAGTACCTTTCGGATTGACCAATGCGCCAGCAGTATTCATGAGCCTCATGAACAACGTATTCCGGAAGTACTTGGACCATTTTGTACAAGTCTTTCTAGATGACATCCTCCTCTATTCCAAGAATGAAAGAGAACATGAGGAACACCTACAAGTAGTGTTGTCCTGCCTTAGGGAGAACAAATTATATGAGAAGTTGTCAAAGTGTTCATTCTTCTATAAAGAGATCCACTATTTAGGTCATATCATTTCTGGCAAAGGAATCTCTGTGGACCCAGAAAAGGTAAAGGCCATTATGGAGTGGCCAGTGCCGAAAAATGCCCATGAGGTGAGAAGCTTCATGGGGCTAGCAGGTTATTATCGGAGATTTATGGAAGGATTCTCCAAAATAGAGAAACCCATCACCACCTTGCAGCGTAAGGGGGTTAGGTATGAATGGACAAAAGAGTGTGATAGTGCATTCATTGAGCTTAAGAGGTTACTAACGAGTGCGCCAATTCTACGAGTGTTGGATATGGAAAAGGACTTCACAGTCTGCACGGATGCCTCGAAGCAAGGGTTGGGGGCTGTGCTAATGCAGGATAGAGGAGTGATAGCTTATGCGTCAAGGAAGTTGAAGAAACATGAAGAGTTATATGCGAATCATGATTTAGATTTGGCAGCTGTAATGCTAGCTCTGAAAATTTGGAGGCACTATCTTGTGGGGCGACACTTTGAGCTCAAAACAAACCATCAAAGTTTAAAACATCTATTGACTCAAAGAGATCTGAATGCTAGGCAAAGGCGATGGAGTGAGTTTATGAGTAAGTATGATTTTGGTATTTCGTACATCAAGGGAAAGGAAAATGTGGTTGCAGATGCCTTGAGTAGGAGACCACGCATCTTCTCCTTGGTAACCTTAAAGGTCAATCTGAGGGAACATGTGTTGGCACAACTCCAACGAGATAGTTGGTATTTAAAGGTTACTTCAAACCTCCAGAGCGAGAGGCAATTAGATCCAAAGTATGAAGGATATAGTCTGGAAACAGACGAACTGTTAAGATATCGAGGAAGGATGTACATCCTTGAGAATGGGGATATTTGAAGCATCATACTGAAGGAAGCCCATAGAGCACTTTATTGTGCGCATCCAGGTGTGAAGAAGATGTACGCATGTATGAGGAAGCTCTTCTTTTGGGTAGGCATGAAGCGCGATGTAGTCCATTTCATCACCAAATTCCTAGAGTGTCAACAAGTTAAAGCCGACCGCCATCACCCGACAGGCCTCTTACAACCACATGATGTTCCTATGTCCAAATGGGAAGTCATTTCTATGGATTTTGTTGTGGGGTTGCCACTCACATCCCATAGACAGAATGCCATTCTTGTGATAGTGGATAAGTTAACCAAGAGTGCTCATTTTATTCTGGTTAGAGACACTTACGATGTTACTGATGTGTCATGTGTGTTTATAAGTGAGGTTATCTGTTTGCACGGGATACCTAAGAAGATCATTTCAGATAGGGACTCCAGATTCACGTCTAGGTTTTGGACAAGTCTGCAGTCAGCATTGGGGACTCAGTTGAACTTAAGAACATCTTATCATCCTGAAACAGATGGACAAATGGAGAGAGTAAATCAAGTCATGGAAGACATGCTTAGGATGTATGTAATGGATAATCACACCCAGTGGGAGAAGTACCTACATTTGGTAGAGTTTGCCTACAATAACAGTTTTCATAGCTCCATCGGAATGCCACCCTACGAATTTTTGTATGGGAGGCCATGCAGAACGCCATTGAGTTGGGATAGACTAGAATACTGAGTAACAGTTGGGCCAGAATTGATTCAGGAGATGGAAGAACAAGTGATTCAGATTAGGCAGAGACTAAAGGAAGCAGAGGATAGGCAGAAAAGCTATGCGGATGCACACAAGACCAACCAAAGTTATGAAGTGGGAGACCAGGTTTTCATTCGTATCAGGCCTAATAAGAGTACCATATGGTTCAGGAAGGGGAAAAAGTTGTCACCTCGATTTATAGGACCATTCAGGATCCAAGAGAAAATTGGACCCATTGCATATCGTCTCGTACTACCACCCCACTTGCATAAAACTCATAATGTATTTCATGTATTTGTTTTACGTCATTATGTTGCTGATGAATCACATAAACTAAATTGGAAGGAATTGCAGGTATCGTACGTGGGAACCCTCACGGTAGAACCGTTATGCATATTGGACCGTAGAGTCCGACAGCTCAGGAACCATCTGGTAGACCAAGTTAAGGTCTAGTGGGACAAGTATAGTCCAGGATCTGCTACTTGGGAAGATGTCGAGACACTACGGTGAGACTATCCCTCACTTTTTTTACCACCTCGAGAACATGTTTCTCGAAGGTTGGGTGTATGTAACACCACCTTTTTACTTAGACAACCATGATTACCTGAGGCCTATATACTCTATTTTCTAGTCACAATGAAACTATTAAGTGATACACCTAAACTTTAAATGTATGAACTTTCATGTATGATTAAATGTTATTGATGATGATGTATGTAATGCGATCTGTTATGTGAATGTAAATTTTACGAATGTTTAAATGTTATTGATGATGGTGTATATGATGCGACATATTGTGAGAATGTGAATTTAATGAATGTTTAAATGCTATTAGGATGATGTTGGATATGATGCGATCTATTTTGGGTAAATGATAATCTTATGAATGGGTGTCAAAATTGAATTATGGGATATTATGAGATCTATTTCTAACTGGAAAACTTTGATGTTAAATTATCGATACAGGGATAGCAAATTGAAATGATGATAGTATGCAATTACATGATGATAATGCATAGAAATGTATGAGTTTGTGTTACAGACTAATATGTAGGTTATGGGCTATGAAATAGACAAGGGATAAATATGATGAAAGTGGATATCATGACCACTAGCAAGGAAACATTATGGTATGAATATTGTATGTGAAATTATATTGGTTTGGATGCATTTCTATGATAAGTGGACCAGTGCATGATTTCAGGTGATGACACTACCCAAAACTGAATAAACGATGATAAAACCCCCAACAACACGGTGCCACTGTATATTCCATTGTAGGGTGTGGACCCTAGTTATGATTAGGAGGGGTGGAGGCATTTCCCACTGTATATCCTCCGAAACCTGAAGTCATGGGAGGACGGTGTTAGTTCACACTCCCCAAGACGTGTGATGATGATTGTCAAATGCCTACTAGGGAAGCTTGGTCGAGATAGCGACACTTCCGCTTACGGGTTCTATTTGGAGTTAGGTCAATATAGTTGATGCTCCAAGATAGTCTAGCAGAGGGAGGATAGGAATGGAGATGGAAGTAGGTTAGGGAGGAAGGATGAGTAGTAATAGTTGAGAAGGTATGGAGATCTGTCTTGTGGTGGAATTTAATGTTTTCCCTTCAAAAAAAAGAAGAAATGTGTATATATGAATATTCATCATTACGTAACTAAACCATAGTTGTCTAAATAAAATTGTTGAACCAGATAATAGTAATTAAAGGATTTCTCAAACAATTGATTGGTTTGTTGTCTTTTATAAAAGACTAGTCTTGCTGACTGGATTGGATGCATACATAAATTACTAAAGGATGATAGTTTTGA
>ML791815.1:203714-216464 GCA_009831015.1 Picea engelmannii
GATAATAGTAATTAAAGGATTTCTCAAACAATTGATTGGTTTGTTGTCTTTTATAAAAGACTAGTCTTGCTGACTGGATTGGATGCATACATAAATTACTAAAGGATGATAGTTTTGATTATTAGTACATGCACGAGACTTGTGTGTACTAGCTACACATGCATTTCTTGTGCATATACGCTAGTATGTATGAGTTTTCTTGACTTACTTACTGATAATGTCGGTTAATTGTTATGAATGTGTGAACCAGGTTTCTTTTCCTTTGTACCATAAGACACCTTAACTTTGGGACGAAGTTTCCTGAAGGGTGGGTGTATGTAACAACCCTAGTAGAATATATGTTTAGGGATTATTAAGTAAAAATTTATTAGGTAATTAATTTTTCTAACATGTTATTAACTAAACAAAGATTTGTATAATGATATTAATTAAATATTAATTAATTAATTAATTGTTATAATTTGATTAATTAATTAATTACCTATTACATTCAATGACATGGGTAATAAATTTAAAAGGGTTAATAAATTTAATTGTTTAAATTAAAGGATTACGTATACGGAGGGGATAAGGAGCATTAATAATCAGATAAGGAACATTAATAATCGGATAAGGAGCATTAATAATCGGATAAGACAATGAATTTGGGGATAAGGAAAGGGGAAGGAGGCATATGAGGAGGGGGTTTATGGAAGGAGGTATGATTATTTTTCAGGGTTCTCTTGGATTTGTTGGAGAGAGTTTGAGTTCTGTAGTGGGGAAGGATCATTACGGGGGCACTGGTTTGCTAGGGGTTTTGGACATGGGGGCCAGGATTCCTTATGGTATCCTGGAGCTAGGGAGACACACAGGCTCTGTTCCTAGTTGGCAGGGAGGAAAAATCAGTTTTGGGGCACAGTTTGGTCAAAGCAACAGGCTAGGTAGAGCAGCAGGGAGGACATTCAGAGGTCGGGAATTTAGCATCACACAATAGTATTTTTAGGTATGCATTCTCATGAATATGTAATGGTTATTTAAAATTATTAGCATGTTGTTATTTATATTTATGTTGCTTATATGAATTTATGCTACTTATATGATGAATGAAAGAAATTAATTAGAAGTATTTTTTATCTGTTTAAATTTATGAGTATTTTTAGGCTTAATTTAAAATTAGGTTCTTACAATATAGTAAATATCTTCGGACATTAGGACCAGAACTTCCAGTGGTCCAGGGCATACTTTTACTATTCATCCCATTCTGCCTAGAACGAAGTGATTCAGACCTCTGGAATTGCTCGTGCAAGTTGTGTCCCTGAGTTTTTTTTTTTTTTGTAAGGAGGTGGTCTCTTGGTGCCCTGAAACATATATTCCAAGACAAATAATTATTCCATTGCATGACCATTCTCATGTTTCTTTGTCACCTCAGGTCTTCCGCAAGATGTTAAAATTTCCAAAGCCAACATTGACCTTCAGAGGACAAGACTGCAAGCAGTTCCTAGAAAAACATAATAATGGGTTAGACATATTAGCCGAGTTCCTCGAAGACCCGACAATAGTTTTTGAAGATATCTCAAAGTTGCAGGTAAGTTCATTTAGAAATCTATTCCAGGAAATTGCTTGGTTGTTTACAATAATAACGAGAAATGAATCCACGACAAGCATTTCCCATATAATTATTTATATTTTGTACTTCACAATCAAGGAACAATTCATTTTCGATTGGGGGAAGATAATTTCCTTTGAAATCTATTCCCAATTGTCACGATTCAAAGAATCAAATAAATTTTATATGTCATCCTACTTGATTTTCACAATAGTGCATTGTTGTCCATTTCCAAAACTGTCTCTTTCCAAGAAAATAAATTGTGGATTCGACCCAGTAACATTCTAGTACCAGGCCCTGTGGAGGCACCAGGCCTCCCATTATTTTTATGAAGTTTTTAATGACTTTGTCTCATTTTTCAAATATTTATTGTTAGGGAAGGATGTTGCATGGATGTCTGGCCAGACAACCAAGTTTTTGAATAGGAAGGGCACACTTGAATAAAAGGAAAATCATAGTGTACTAATGGTATTTGGCTCCAAGAAAAATCCTACTTTCCTTCCATGCCACATCATAGACACGATTTTTGTTTCAGAAATAACAAGGAAATACAACCACTGGTTGCATTTTTTCCATGACAAGAAAAAAAAGCAGTTCATTCCTCTTCCTTGGAAAGTTGGGGACTTCGTATGCATAAACTTCAACAAGATTGACGAATTTGTGGGCCATTTCAAGAAATTGAACCTAACATATGTTTAAAGGCTAAAAGGGTTTGACCCTAATGGGAATTTTCAATAACATTTACTAGCAACTGGATTTAGTAGTTCTTTTATCCATAGACGTCTGACTGAAGATGGGGACAATGATGACAACAATCCTTCTTCTAGCGATTGTGATGTAAGACATTTCAAAGCACGACTGAATTGTACATACAATAGGGAAAAATATCCGGTGAGAAGAGTGCCCAGTCCCCCGCCAACACTCCCGAGAGCACGACATCACGGAGCATCGCTTCAAGGACCCACCCTAGTAAGAAAGGAACCCAGAAATCTTCAAACGGAGGATAAGATAAGAACCCTCCTCGTACAAAAATTGATAGTTCTCACAAAGTTACACTGACGAAGAAGAGAAAAAACATTGTAGGGTAGGGGGACGAACCCGAAATTGAAAGTGAACATATGCAACTTGAAATTGAAACTAAGCACATGCACAAAGTTGGTCTGTGCACAATGGAAATAGTCGAGACCGACATTTTTTATGAAGATGAATCCTTCGTATTCTAGAGCGTTGTTTTTACAACCAATCTAAAAATATGATCATTGAAAAGAGAGATGTAACAAATAGGAAAGGCAAATCTCACACAAAGATTAACTTTAGGAAAATGTGACCGTCCAAAATCTCCCTATTTCACCTCATAATTGGTGATGCTCTTGATGATTCCATTGGAGGAATTGAAGTGGAGAATTGCAGACTGAAAGACCGCGTCAAGGAATTTGAGGAGGCTTTCATTGCTACCCCAGAGTTTGAAAGTCCTTTAGAAAAAAACATGCTTTCTACCACTACAACCAAGATAAAAGTATCATCCACCCTCATTGCATCGTCTAGAACCCTTGTAGAGAATAACATCAAGAAAAGAATGCAACTAGTTAATGAATCCTGGGAAACATCACAAAATATAACTTCCTTCTAAAAGAGGGAAAATGATTTTCACAAACATTTGCAGGAGAATTTAAAAAATGATTAACGTTTATGTGAAGAGGTGTTGACCCCTTTTTCCAACCATGCCATCAACAACTTAAATCTGAAAAGAATACAAGAGAATCTCCCCTCCCCAAAGCAGACCAAAAAATTAAAAGCATGCTGGAAAAAGAAAGTTAAGAACCTGGACCTCGTTGTCGAATCATGTAAACAAGCCATATTAGAAAAGGAAGAATTATTCATAAACTTGATCCAAATAGACTTAGCCGCAAGTAGCAACGAGGTTTAAGACCCAAACTTAATTCTCAAATCCTTGTCAATGACCAAAGAAGCATTCGATGAACAACTTGATATTTTAAAGGGGTTGTCTTTCGAAAAGTTTTATGGCATCCTTGAATATCATGTAGATGAGCTCGAGAGATGGGTACTGGACTATTCATCACACAATGAAGAAATTGAACAGAGTCTACATAGTATTTCAATGGATCTAAGGAAATTAGAAAATGATCATTTCGACATAGAAATCCAGGATGAAATCAACGTGGCCCCCATGAGAAGCTACATTGAAGAATGGTTCCAACGGAGAATGGACAACCTCATCGAGGAAGGCAAAAGACCGGTTGACACGATTCTAGTGACCATCCACGACAGCAACAAAAATGCATCGGCTTCATAGTAATTCTATACTAACGTCATATTGTTTTCTTTATCAATCCAATTATTGTACCTCTTTAAATAGAAAAATCTAACCAAACACTCATAACTTCCAATTTCTTCTTTTCAGGTCTTTCTCTCTACCGTCACACACTTCTTCTTTCTACATTCCTAATTCTTGTACTTATTTCTTTTTATGGTCTGTGGGAGCCCCAATCCCAGTCTATATGACAAACACATTTAAATTTCCAGAAATATGGAACGGATTCCAGAAATATGTAACAAACATTATTAATTTTTGATAAATTTCAAAGAAAACTAATTCGGGAATGCTAATTTTTTTGTGTCCAGGAACCTTTGTTGCAAAACATTATTAGTATTCTATTGTATTTGAATGTTTAATGTGTATTCTTCAGAAATATGGAACTTTGATAAATTTCAAATAAACATGAACCTTTGTTGCAAGACATTATTAATATTCTATTGTGTTTGAATGTTTGGAACAAAAACATAAATATGGAACAGATTCCAAAAATATATTTTTGATAAATTTCAAAGAAAACTAATTCGGGAATGCTAAATTTTTTGTGTCCAGGAACCTTTGTTGCAAGACATTATTATTATTCTATTGTATTTGAATTTTTAATGTATATGCTTCAGAAATATGGAACAAATTCCATATTTTTGATAGATTTCAAAGAAAACAGGAACCTTTGTTGCAACACATTATTAATATTCTATTGTGTTTGAATGTTTAGTGTGTATGCTTCAGAAATATGGAACAGATCCAACCTTTGTTTAATATTCTATTTTTTTTTTAATGTTTATTGTCTATGCTTCTTGGTCCTTTTTCCCAGGAACCTTTATTGCAAATAATTTAGACAAAAGTTTTCTAAGTACCATGTTTAAACTATATACATCCCAGGAAACACTCCGGGGAAAAACTTCCTCGTTCGCATATTAACGTGAGGGGTCATCTACAAGCCAAATATCTTGTGACTAGCTGGTGGCATGCTGCCACAAATTCATCCTCTGCATGGATACCACATGTACTTCAAATTGATTCCCACGTGTCTGTACTCGGTCCCGCCGTAGCTTATTCCCATTCCAACCTGGCAGGGACTACGCTTCCATGCATCACTTGTTTCACATTTTGACTTTTTAAATTCCATTTGTTTTGGCATTGGAATTTATTTCTAACAATAGGCGAGGTGATTTTCCAATGTCTAGTATTTACTAAATTCACTTCTTACTATGTTTTTCATATTAACATTGAGTCCATCATGAGGAGTACTATAGTTCATTTTTATAATAAATAAAATTGAAAAGAGAGGACCCATTTCCCAAGGTTAATGCTCCCAAATAATAACAATTAAAATTGAAGAGGTAAATAGGAAAATCAAAGATATAAATTGTTGTTCTCAATTCATATAATAAAAATAAAAAAATATTTGAAAAGGGGATATGATGCACCTAGAACACTCCATATAGATAAATATGCTTAGACTGACTAATTTCTCTCATGCATGTGTACGTATACATCATGCATCATCATCATCATCATCCATAACATACACACATCTGTTGGAGTTACTTCAGACACACCTAGGATTTATTTTTCCTAAGGTTATTCCTTGTTTATTAGTCATTATCCAGTCTCCTATATTTTAGGGAAGAATATTCCACCTGGAGAATATTCTCTTTCAGTTGACACTTCGGTTTGACTAGTTGAGTTGAGTTTAGATGTTGCATTGGGATCATCACCATGAAACATTGGGATAATCACCATGCTAATTAGACCTTTCCTCGGCATCACCACCAGAGTGGTGCATTAGCCTTGATTCCCTAAGTTAACTCCTCACTACTCTCTGTTCAGTCAGTTAACTGAAGACTAGTTGACTAGTTAACTCAACTAGGTGGCAGTTCACTCCCGTAACTACCTAAGAGACTAGAATAGGTGGAATTTCACTCCCGTAACTAATGGTGTGTGTACAAATCACTCTATACCACCACTATGGTGCATTGGTTCACCTCAAGTCGAACTCATTGAGTTATACAGAGTATATCATGTGTAAATTATTCATTATTCACAACGATTAATGAGAATTTTTTCATTCTTCCTCTCCTTCTTCTTATTTCTCCTATTCTCTCTGAAAATGTGTGTATCATTGTTTAGCTAGATCTATTCTATGTAGGTTCAACACATTTACATGGTATCAGAGCCGACGGACTTCTAAGAAAAATCTACACCAAAAAAATTTGCAGGTACAAAAGATTGAAGATAGCAGAAAGATGGAATTCCAAAAAGAATTCATTCTTACACCTTACAACTATTTTTCATGGAAGGAGAAAATATCCATACATATCCAATCCAGAGGGTTGTACAGGTTAACCATGAATACATATCCAGAGCCGACATCATCCATAGAAAAATCCAAGTACTTAAATCGCATGGATGAGGCACTCAGAACAATTTGAAGTCTTATTTCTCCCGATCTCATTTTTCATATATCTTCCTATAAGACTCCCAATGAAGCATGGAACATATTGGAAGGGATATTTTTAAAACATGATGAGATGAGGGGACAAATTATGGAGGTGGATATGATCACATTAGATCCAAAAATATTCGAGAATATCCAAGATTTCTTTACAAAATTCAAGGATTTACTGTCACAACTCAAATCTTCCGGGGTTGATAAATTGAAGGAGGAGAAACAAATGGTTGTCGCCATTCTCTCCAATCTTGGTACTAAATTATTTTTATTTGTATCTACATTCCATATTTTCAGATTCACCTCTGGAGCCACCTGGAAGAGGCCTTCTCTTGAGGACTTTATCGAATCCCTGACACAAGAGAAAACCAAGCTCATCAACATGGGCGCAATAAAATGCCCAAGGGTGCATGCACTCACTGTGCATGATGTAATCCAAAAATATAAAAAATATAAAGATAAAGATAAGAGGAAATCTCATGCACATACAAAGAAGAAAGGGTACACAAAACCCTTCACTGATGCCTCCAGATCCAAAGGAGAAAAGGGAAGAAAAGGAGAGAAATGCACATACTGTCACAAAGGATTCCATTCAGAATCTGCATGCATGTAAAAACAAATATATTTGATGTCTATAATAATTCATAAAAACAACCTTGGAGATCGCATCCCCGAGGGTGCAAAGAAGAAGAAGCCAAAAGATATGAATTCCAAGAAAAGCAATTCTATCCATGCCTTGATTGCCATCAAATCCTCTCCTGATGCTTTGATCGTAGATTTAGGAGAATCACATCACATGGATGCATCAGAAGTAGTCTATTCTTCATTGTATGCATGAAAATGTCCTCCTATTCTAATGGGGGACAACTCTTCTATCGAGGTCACTGGAAAAGGAAGGATTGAACTCACCAATGGAAGCTTCGAGAGCGTGCTGCATGTTCCTAAACTTTCTGTCAACCTTCTCTCCATATATCAGATGAAAAATTCTGGCACTAGAAAGAAATTTGTATTCACACCAAATGTCATGGACATATACGACATGCAAACCAACTCTAGGGTTTCTACCGGTGAGGTAAATCATCAGTCTAGATTGTATACATTTTCTGAATTCATTGAACCTGATTCTACTTTACTGCTTACTCATGTTGATGAAAGTAGTAGGATATGGCATGAAAGGTTTGGAAATTTGAATTTTAGATACATGCAATATCTTAGCAAGAACATATTAGTTGATGGTCTACCAAACATCCATTTCTCCAAGGGAGTACGTGAGGGATGTGTTCTCAAAAAACACCCTCAAGAGAAATTCGACAATGGAAAGTCTCAGCAAGCTTCTGCACCTTTAGATATGATCCACAGTGACCTCATGGGTCCTTTTCCGCATCCATCAATCAACAATGTGAGGTTTGTTCTCATTTTTGTTGACGATTTCTCACGTTTTACTTGGATCTACTTTCTCAGGAAAAAATCAGAAGTCTTTCAACACCTCAAATATTTCAAAGCCATGGTTGAGACACAGTCTAGAAAGAAGATCAAAGTCCTCCGAACTGATAATGGAGGAGAGTATGCAAATCATGAGATCCATAATATTTTCCATGAGGCAAGGATTCAATTGCAGCATACAGTTCCCTACACTTCGTAGCAAAATGGAGTTGTTGAGCGGAAAAACAGATCTCTAAAGGAGATGGCATCTTGCATGTTGCATGCAAAGTCACTACCACAGAGACTATGGGCCGAAGCACTTAACTGTGAAACATACATCCAAAAAATTTATCCCCATAGATTTGTTAAGGATAAGACCCCCTATGAGGCTTAGAGTGGCCTCAAACCGAAAGTGACCCACTTTCGCATTTTTGGTTCTCGTGCATGGGCCCGGATTCCATATGAAAAGAGGAAGGCACTTGATCCACAGATCACTGAGTGCATTTTTGTTGGATACCCTGACGGTCTGAAGGGATATCATCGTATTGATATTTCATCAAACCAATTCATCATTTAGCATAGTGTCCAATTCGAGGAATGTGTCTCGCATGTACCTCAACAGTCGCATGCAGACACCTTCACTCTTCCACCTATATGAGATGATGAGCATGCACATGACGACTCTTCTTCAGACGAGAGTTCTAATTCAGAGGAATCAGATGATTCAGATTTAGATTTAGATTTAGTACAGTTAGATGTAGAGTCAGAGCATCCAGATGCAGTTGCAGAGCTAGAGCAGAGGCCCAAGTGGGCACAAAATACTCTTCAGGATGCAGGGGATCTTGTCAGTGATCCAACCGATACTAGGAGGACTCAATCTAGTTTCGAGGAGCCTCCTGTTGAACTCACTGCCACTGAACCATTGACTTCAAGGCATATTTTCTTGGGTCAGTCTTTAGATCCACAGTCTTATGGAGAGGCTTCTATAAATCCCTTTTGGGAATCCGCCATGCAGGAGGAGTACAACTCCCTCCTTGAGAACCAGACTTGGGATCTGGTTCCCCTTCCTTCTAGGAGGAAACTTGTCAGATCCAAATGGGTCTACAGGACCAAGAGTGCAGTAGATGGACAGATCAACAGATACAAAGCTAGGCTTATTGCCAAAGTATTTCAGCAGGTTCATTGTATTGACTATGATGATACCTTCGCTCCAGTAATGAAGATGGATTCCATACGATTGGCACTTGCCATTGCGGAAGCCAAGGGATGGGAAGTCCATAAGATGGACATGAAGAATGCATTTCTTCATGGTGATCTCTTTGAGGAGATCTACATGGATCAACGCCAGGGATTTATGCAGGACTCATCTTTGGTCTATCGACTGAAGAAGTCACTTTATGGCCTCAAGCAGGCTCTAAGGGAATGGTATTCCAAGATGGACTCCTACCTATTGTCACAGAACTTTGTACATTGTAAATCAGACCCAAATGTATACATGCTCAGGGCAACTGATTCTTCTACTTCTAGTTTTGTATGTCGATGATTTGTTGATCACCGGTTGCTCGACTTCAACGATTGCTGTAGTCAAGAGGATTCTTCATGATAGGTTTTTGATGATGTACATGGGTCCACTACACTTCTTCCTTGGACTTGAGATTAGTCAGGATGCATCAAGCATCAAACTATCTCAAGCCAAGTATGCACGAGATCTCCTTGAGATATTTCACATGACAAAATGAAAGTATGTTCCGATTCCTTTCCTATCAGGAGTCAAACTTGAGGATAGCGGGGAGACTCCACTGGTTGACAAAACAATGTACAAACATCTAATGGGGAGATTGTTTTATCTCACACACACCAGACCAGACCTCTCATATGCAGTTGGCGTAGTTTCCAGGTTCATGCAGGAGCCACATGAGCTACATTGGAAATCTATAAAGTGTATCCTTTGATACGTACATGGCACCATCACCTTTGGGATTCATTATGCAACAAACTCTACATTAGATCTCATTGGGTTTACTGATTCCGACTGGGTTGGCAATAACATTGATCTCAAGTCCACATCTGGTTACTCACTCAGTATTGGTTTCAGGCCTATGTGTTGGTCAATAAAGAAGCAAGATTTCATTGCTCTATCTTCAGCTGAGGCAGAGTAAAAAGGGGTAGTTAACATAACATTTTCTCACTGAGTTGGGCATTCAGTTTCATCGATCGATTGTCATCTGGTGTGACAACCAGAGCACTTTGAAGTTCTACAGAGATCTAGTTCAAAGGAAACAAACAAAGCACATCGAGATCCACATGCACTACATCTGGGACTTAGTACACGAGGGGATCATCGACTCATAGTTCTATCCTTTAGCAGAACAAATGACAAACATTTTCAGCAAGACCGTCATTGAGCATAAATTCCATTCTCTGCAAGGTCATCTTGGAGTGAAGGACACAGTTTCCTAGCAACTGTAGTTCTTCTTCTTACATACATTGTACCTTGAGGNGGGTTCCCATGAGGTTTTCCGTCTTTCCTCACTTTATTTTCAGTTTATCTTTTGTACTTGGGTACCTAACATGGCCTCATTGTCGGGACCCAATCTTTATTTTCACCATAGTGATGTTCAGGGGGGGTGTTGGAGTTACTTCACAAACACCTAGGATTTATTTTTCCTAATGTTATTCCTTGTTTATTAGTCATAATTAGTCATTATCCAGTCTCCTATATTTTAGGGGAGAATATTCCACTTGGAGAATATTCTCTTTCAGTTGACACTTCAATTTGACTAGTTGAGTTGAGTTTAGATGTTGCATTGGGATCATCACCATGCAACATTGGGATCATCACCATGATAATTCGACCTTGCCTTGGTATCATCACTAGAGTGGCACATTAGCCTTGATTCCCTAAGTTAACTCCTCACTACTCTCTGTTCATTCAGTTAACTGAAGACTAGTTGACTAGTTAACTCAGTTAGGTTGCAGTTCACTCCTGTAACTACTTGAGAGACTAGAATAGGTGGCAGTTCACTCCAGTAACTGCTAGTGTGTGTCCATATCACTCTAGACCACCACTATGGCGCATTGGTTCACTTCAAGTCAAACTCATTGAGTTATACATAGTATATCATGTGTAAATTATTCATTATTCACAACGGTTAATGAAAATTCTTTCATTCATTCTCTCCTTCTTCTTCTTTCTCTTATTCTCTCTGCAAATGTGTGTATCATTGTTTAGATAGATCTATTATGTGCAGGTTCAACACATTTACAACATCATCATAGTTATCACATATCACATAGCCTTCCATCAATGAATCATTTCCACATGAGAAATACTTAAAAAATAAAATAATTACCCCCAATCACTCAATATACCCCTTATTTTATATTTGTAGTGCTTAGATTCATTCCATATACCCCTTCTTTTATATTTGTAGTGATTATATTCATTCCATATACCCCTTCTTTTATATTTGTAGTGCCTAGACTCTCATTTCACATTTTGACTTCTCAAATTCCATTTATTCTATCATTGGGAATTATCTCTAACACATACACACACATGAGAAATAATGAAAAAATAAAATAGTTACCCCCAATCATTCCCTATAACCCTTGTTTTGTATTTGTTGTGCCTATACTCTCATTTTACATTCTGAATTCTCAAATTCCATTTGTTCTAGCACCCTCAAGCACTTAAGTGAGAATGATATCGTTGGTACCTTGCCATCCCCAATCACCAGTTGTCTCACAAAGAGCAAACATGTCACAAGAGGGATTTGAACTCCAATGGGCGGGATATAAATTTCTCCTCTCAACCACTCGAGCTAGATCCAATTGACAACAACACCACCAACAACAATAATTTTAATTTTAATTATTTTAATTTTTACTATGATAAATATTATATTTACAATTATTATTATATTTAATATTTGAAAAAAGTACATTGATTCCATTCAGATATTGCAACCCTAATGTCATTTTGATGCAATTCCAACACTCCCCTAATGCACAATCGTTACATGCATTGAAAAAATCAACAAAATATGGGAGTTTTCATCACAAACACAACATCATGATGATGCTAACACAAAATAAACTCATGAAATCCGAGGAAAAAAGACATTGCAAACTCAATGTTTGTATCACCCGATCTATCTATTTCAAAGTTAAAGTGGAAAAAGGGGATCTTTATCATTTCATTTTCACATACACCTATCGAGAAAATATTTTTGGAGCTTAGAGGGGTTTGTGGGGAATTTAGCATGAGCGTCCAAGGGACATTCTAGAGGTTTCATCGGGTCTATTAGATTCCATGGTAAGTTTTTTCTCATGTGCCTCCATTTTTTTTTATTTGCAATTTTGAGATGTGATTTGGAATGGAATTTGGGATGCGATAAATGGGCTTATATGTGAAATGTAAGTATGATATATTTTACCCTACAACCATATAAATAGAGATCGTGTTTCACAATAAATAAATAAAATAGGGTTAATGGATTGAATATCTCTTACATCTTCCTCTTTCTCATCTTAGTCTCATTCTCCCTCCCCTTCTTCCTATTATTCTTCTTATCCTCTATCTTCCTCTCCTTCTCCTTCATCTTCCTTCTTTCTCTTTAATTTGGTTTTTTCCCCACCCTCCTCTTCTTCCTTCTTATAGTCCCTCTCCTTCTCATTTCTCTTCCTCTTTTTCTGCATCCCCTTCTCCTTCCTCTTCAACCTACCCTCTCCCTCTCCTTCCTCTCTTTCTCCTTCCTCTCCCTCTCCCTCATCCCCCCTTCCTCTTCCACTCCTTTGTTTCTTCCCCTCCCCCCCCCAACGCTTTTTCTTCCTTCACTTCTCCTTCATATTTTTCTCTTTCTCCTTATTTATCTTTATTTTTCTTCCCCTTCCCTTCTCTCTTTTTCTTCATTCTCTTTTCCTTTCTAATTTTATTCTCCCTCTCCATTTTCC